>JAQGCA010003297.1:0-12069 GCA_034698945.1 Protaphorura quadriocellata | reverse complement strand
TTCGAGTTTTCGGCGCCCCTTTAACTGTTCTAGGGGATGCGGTGCATCCCCTGCATCCCCTTATTTACGCCACTGAGTCGACCCAAACAAGCTCAATCCTGCTCCCACCTACCGCATCTGCAGTAATCTGCACAAAAATATTAATGAGTATCGTCGATGCTAGGCTTGGTACTTTTACGTCTCTCGGTTTGTCTGTTATACCCCTCCAGTAATATGTGAATTTTTACAATTGAGCATTCCTTGGAATTATCATGCATGCATGCATGCATTTTTGTAACGGGATAATATTATTTGCAATTTTGAAAATGATGAACTCCCTTTTGGCAATTGCGCTTTAGAAATTGACTTTCGCCATTAGGTTTCGATTTTTGAACTTTAGAGCATCTCCATTTTGAAAAAGACTTCACCCCTTTAGAAATCGACTTTCGTCCTTTTGATTTTGGTTTTTCACTTTAGAATCTCCCTTGTTATTGGTAGCCACGTTGCGTTGTTAGGGGCGTCAAGTCCAACCCAAATGGTTTATACTCTATCTCGGGACAATCAACGAAGCATAATTTCTTTTTTTAACCCGTTCTAAGTTCTAAAGTGAAAAACCAAAATCAAAAGGGCGAAAGTCGATTTCTAAAGAGGTGAAGTGTTTTAAAAAAGAAAGATGCTCTAAAGTTCAAAAATCAAAATCTAAAGGCCGAAAGTCGATTTCTAAAGTGCAATTGTCAAAAGGGAGTTCATCATTTTCAAAAGGGCGAAAGTCGATTTCAAAAGGGCCCAAAAATGGGTCCCTTTTGTAACACCCAATGGAAATCAATTTGGTTATTATAGTGAACTGTTTGGGTTATGGAACTTTATGACATTAATAAAAAATTCTCTGACTCTGACTCTGCATCGTTTGTACAAACGCATTCCGGAATGAAATGGTATCAATCGTTCAAGATCTTTCACAAGTTAGACCTCGAAACATATGTATTTAACATAATTTTTCATGCAAGTAAAGTAATGGTGCCGTCGAAGAGTTTAGGAAAAACTTATCAACTGCAGGGGAATTAATTTTAAACAAGACGTACCTCAAATTCAGCCTTAAATCCTGCATCAAAATTTTTGTGCCTTTCCAAGTATGAATTGACTAACTGGTCACTTGAAATGGATGGTAGATCTGGTATCTCGTAAGATGGCAATTCTTTCTCCCTTCGGAATCTTCCACAACAAACAAAAATTGAGTTCGAAGTCTCATAGTCCGAACCGTGCGCATATTTCTTTCTCATACGCATGGCACAGAGTACAGACAGTAGAATCAGTACGATCGACACAATTACACTTGCGAAAATAGCATAAATAATTCGGTGAACAACCCGGTCGTCTACGGCTTCTGTTTCCACAAATGGTTTTAATGGAGAGAAATATCTGCTGTGAGATCTTAGTAGTTCATCCTTCTCAGACAGAACTGAAAATAGAACGTTCAAACTCATACTAACAAATAATAACCGGAAAGTGTCGAAGTCAAGATGTGTACAAAATGCGGGGAAGTGAATTGCTAGACAAGATGTGAACAATTTCAACTTAAGATGTGATATTTTATTTTCGCACCGGCGACCGGCGGTACCGAGTACCGACACCACCCGGTCCAGGCCTCGCCTAGGCAAGAAATGGTACTGTGATTAAGCGTCATCCATCTTATTTTACTCTGGATTTTACTTTGTACTAGTGATGCACCGGATATCCGGCCGGATAATTTTTACAGTTTGAGATACCACCGTAATCGTGTTCTGTGCCCTCAGATCGGTGAAAATACGAAAGTCGATTGACCTATCCGGCCAAGAGACTTTCGTATTTTCCCCGATCCGGGTGTGTACTATAAGACTCCAGTGATATCTCAGATTGTGAAAATTATCCGGCCGGATAGCCGGTGCATCACTACTTTGTACGTTGAAAAAGTTCACATCTTGCGTAGACATTCACTCCCTGCGTCCCTGCGTACACATCTTGACTGCGACATAAGCATGTAGCAGTATTTCTAGTAAATTAGTACCAATAGCTTCCAGGTAAGCCGTGTATGTGCTCTTAAAATCCAATGGACCATCATGAACCAGCGGCATTTGAGTCTTATGTTCTTCGTTAATTAACTGACGCTTGTGGTGATTTCTTAATTTATGAAAGGTATTCTTGTATGAAGTAAGTCTAAAGTATCCGTCGGAGCCGTTGAAGTTTTGATTCAAATTATTAAAAATCCAACATTTTCGACAAAGGCTTGGCTCATCTACCGGAGAGGGATTGTTGTCTCCTATCGTGATACTGCGTTTGTTCTCACTACAAGAATATGAAAATGATGTTTTTTTGTTTTTTCATGTTTTTTTTTATCTAAATTCTAAATTGGTGCCGTGTAGGCTGAATTAAGCCATTCTATTTATACTTAAATGTATCAGGATGCGTCAGCTAACACATTAATAATAATAATAATAAAGATAGACATAAATTGCAAAACTTTTTGGCAACAAAATTCTGTTTTTGATAACACAAAGTGGTACTCATCGGTTTTGACTTGTTACAGGGTTGAGGATGGAGTATAACATTGTGGTCCTACCCTAAGGCGCTAATGAATCAGTCAAAGACAAAAAATCCTCCCTGAGAGGCCACTTATTGAATAAGTGCGTAAAGAGGCCTTGGACGGTTTTCTCTTTTCTTGAAACATGCTCTACTAACTAATACATAAATTGATATGGGGAGGTTGAACTTTCGAATCTTTCAGTCGATTGGATTTTAATCCTGAATTTTGTGTCCAAAATTCACGACCTCATGTAACCACAGTTATAAACTTCATTGTTTCACACAACGATAACAGCCTGCAGCGATGGGTCCTACTTTTTGAAAATCCGGGCTCAGGCCCCATCCGATCTTCTTGACATTATATGTTGTAAGTCTTCAGATATGACTGGATCGGTAATGTGCCTAGAACAACGTCTATTTACGGGTTGTGCAGATAAATATATAGATAATAGCTTCTAGCCCCACGTCTCCTCACACCTTACAAAATAGACGCGAGGACACGGCCCATCTGTGAGTGAGGGATGGCAGGGTGAGGTGTGCGACCTTGAGAAAGGAGCATCTGGGAAGTACAGTCATTTCAAACCGTGAACTCCACCCTTCAATGGAGCGCCTGGAAAGTACGGTCTCATAACTATGTCTGAGGGGCAGTGGAGCTCTACCCTTCAATGGAGCGCCTGGGAAGTACGGTCTCTACAAACCGTGAACCCGGGTAGCGAAGAGATGAGTTCACGACTCGGAACCCTGATTTAGACTGAAGGTCTTCACATTCTACCAGTTTTGGCTGGCTAAGCTCACTCACTAACTCACTAAGCTCACAACATTCGTTTCTTCGTTCGCCAAGAGGATATATAACTCGACCTTGACCTGTGACCTCGGTATTTGACCGTAGATAAAAACAGTATCTATAATAAAGTTAGATCGTTGAATCCGTCTCCAAAAGTCTCCACAAGTAACGAACAATTTCATGATAAAATTAACGCGGTCATACAAACCTGGAAAAATCCAGCACCTCCGCAATATAGGCGCCTCCAACAGAATTATTGTGAACTTGACTGTAGTTTAGTATAATCAACTGATCCGGTGATTCCAATGACTCCAGAGCGGCATCATTTTGAAGTCGTACTACAATCACTCTCAAACAGCATATTGACCCATTTCGTTGGGAAATCAACGGCATATTAACCACGAAGAGCATCTGATTTCGAATCTGAATAATCTTCCAATTAGCCTTACTCAGTTCATCCCTGTTAGGAATACTTCGTGGGATTGAGCATATACCGTCTGCTGCAGCACCACATCTTCTCGAACGGGTTCGGGCACATACGCTATAATAAACAATAAGACCAGTATAAGACCACAATAAGGTAGATTTCGCACCATCATTAGGAAAAAGATATTTCTCCAAGATCAAGGCTCCGTGAAAGGCAGGAGCGGACCGTTGGAGGATGCACAGCGATGGTGAAGCTTTGGATGGTTGAACAAACAATGCTACAGCTGATAGACTGAGCTGACAAGGGCCAGAACTAATTGACTTAGTTGCATGTATGTAGATGGATAGATAAGGCCTTTTCTATTTCCTTTCCTGGTTTCAGATTGAAATGTTGTAGACAAGTGGACTATTTGTCTTAGGAAATTGATTGTGTTATCTTTGCGATCATTTCATATTTAAGATTGGAGGCAACATTCCCACTGATAATAATATTTCCCTTTCAATCAACTCCATGAGTTTATTTAGTATGTTTGGATAATACAGAAAATGTATCCTATACACACTATTGATTAGATGAGTGAGCGCTTCCGATTCACTTTGATTAAATCACAACAGCGGGGACGTTAGGTCCGGACATTTGTTTTGAATTTGGTGTAGGAATTTAGCTTTTGGAATCATAGCCGTACCTAGGGTAACGCACCTGGTGCTTTTGCGTCAAGCCGTACCGGCCAAAAGCCCAAGAGATAATGTTTCGTCGGACGCAAGAACTAAATATGACTAAGGAGGGGAACTTCAGGGCGAATGTTTTTAGAAAAATCTAAACTTCATAGAAATGTAAACTGATTGTAGTATGAGACCTGGAATGGCATGTCACTCGGCGCACATTTCATGTTTAGGCCAGCAAAAGTGACCTTTGCGTTGAATTCCGAAGGTGTATGAAGTATGCGGGTCGAGCGGGGGGATAGAGCGCGAGTGAGCGTGAAGAGGATAAGTGAGACGGGACTGAGGACAGTCATGTCATTCACACATGGACAAACACACATTTCACCTTTGCTGACTGCAAAGGTTGAGTCGTTCAGAGTCTATTATCGGCACAAGTCGAATTGTCATATTATTTTAAGGTTTTAAACTTGTACTTACTGTTTTAAAAGCGCTGATTAATATTTAGTGACTAGAATACTGTACGTTCACTTTAAGTAGAATACGCGATGGCCGTGCAGAAGACCCAATCGGGCTCTCTCGCCAGCTTGAAAGGAGATCTCGGCCTGTGGACGGCCATAGTGTATTCTACTCAAAGTGAACGTACAGTACCGTGAACGACATAATAGAGCACATGCGTTCTATTCATTCGGGTGGATTCAGAAGTCAAAGGCTTTCACCACTTTCTCCATCAGGTTACATGTAGAGAGGTGGATAAAGACCCACATTCTATTTGAGTCCCGCGCTGTATTCAGCACCAGCGGTCTATTAGGTTATGAACGGCAACCATTATCACAGTGCCCCAGTTCGAGTCCGGACTTATTTCATGAGACATTGCGCATAAAATCCCACACTATTATAATTCATTTCGGCCGTGAATAAACACACGCTGTTTCTCACAGTAAGAGTGCACACGTGTTCTTTGAATGGTCCGAAACCAGTTGTAAAATTAAAATTGAGCATTCTGACCTGACAGAAATATCGGTGTTGGGTAAATGACCAAAGAATTCTACTTCGGTGGATTGAACTGTCTTGCTGAATGGACCAGTGTCTTCTGATAACGGCTGACCACTCTCACCAGGATAAGTAGATTTTCCGGTCAGAGTTACAACATACTCTACAATGATTCCTTGGGGTTGCGTAGGAACTTCCCACATTACTTTGACTACAGAGTCCTGTGTTCTTTGGTTAACTGCACACTTCACCGTCAATTTTTCTGGAACACTTGCGAGTCCATCCATCGTTGTGCCGTTTACTTCATTCGACGGTAAACCACAACTTAAGGTGAAGTTCGAACATGCCTGAATCTATGCCATAGAATTTAAAGTTAGTTCTTAACCACCAGTGTAACCTTTCCAAATGAATATTCTTTTAGTGAGATTTCTAAGATTCCACTCATCTGCGATTGCGCCATTTCTTAAGATTCTAAACTGTAACTTACACGGAATTTGTAGTTCGTCCAGGGTCGTAATTTTTCAATTAGATGTGGACTATCCCCCGCATAGTAGACCATTTTTGACTCATTCTTAGTTAAAACTGTGATGTTGTACCAATGGAAGAATTCCTTCTGGTTCAGTGATACGTTCCAACCCAATGTAATTGTGTCAGACGTATACCCTTTGACAGAGACATCGGGCACAAAACTTGGATCTAATGTTTTGTGAACGATTAAGTAGTTAGTTCCGGGTTATTCGTAGTCATAATCAGTGATCTGGACTGGTTTGATTCCTTCAGACTTCTCACAATGAACTTTTGTTATCGTGAAAAAAGGATGGCTAATGCATTTTTGACCTCAGGAATGGAATGCCCGGATCCAAAAAGTTTAAAGTTACACAAGGGGGTACGTCTAGCAATTCCCCAACTGCGCTATATCCTAATCGCATTCCTACCACTTAACATCTCGGGCCAGGTTTCGTTTCAGTTCTTGAGTGATAAGTTAACTCCCATAGACTGTGGCTTGAAGTAGAGGTGTACCGAATAGTGGTATTCGCCCAATGGCCGAATACCGAATATTCGGGACGTTTTGCATGTGGGGTGTCTATGAAATGCTGGCACAGTGAGCATTGCATTATGGTCGTACGCAATACGGCTTACCGGCAACTATAAAGAAGTAAAAAAATGCAATGGAAAGATATGTTTAGCTAAGTAAGTAAATTCTAGTTTACCTATTCGGAATCTCAATGACGTTTTTGACACTTTTATATATTGCGTGATGTGACCTATGGACTTAAATAAAAATGTATCCAATCCAACAGGTACGGCACGTGTTGGATTGCTAGTTCAACCTGTCTGCTAATTAGCCCCACCCTTGAACGACATGAGCATGTGACTCCCAAAACCACGTCCGCAAGTGTGAATGGGGCTAATTAGTACACCTTCCTGACACATGGAAACGTTAACACACAAACAAAAAGTGTGCTAATTAGCTCCTATATCTGGGTATATTATTCTCGTTAAGGCGGGATAACGGTGAACAGCTGTGCTAATACGCCCCACCCCTTTCACTACACGAGCATGGGAACCTTATAGCACGCCAACAGATTGCGGGTGGGGCTAATTAGCATACTATTCCAAAGTTGGGCGTAGTAGCCCACCTTAATGTGTTTTCCTTCGACACAATATAAAACGCGCAATTCGATTACTAACTCCCAATTCAAATAGAAAATGCGTGTATCATGTATGTAATACATTTTTATTTCCTTTTTAAGAATTGATATCTGAATCAATATTTAACCTTCTGGTCAACAACAACTAAACAACTTGTTAATAAATTGACGTGTTTTGAGCTCTCCAGCTCACGCCCTTTCCATAGACACCCCACTCCTCACAGTTTTTACTATTCGGTCGAATATTCTGCGACGAATCCGAATACCGAATATTCGGTTCAGCCGAACTATTTGGCCGGCCGAATATTCGGTATATCTCTAGCTCGAAGCAATTGTTTTAACATTTTCTAGGTCGTATTGTAGAGGTGTATAATATAGTATAGCTATAATTACTATTATTATTATTAATTTGTGTTATCATCGTAAGACATACAATGAGCATACTTGTATGTATGATTGCAAAAGAAACGACACGTTAATAAAAAATCCAATCCAATCCAATTTGACCCTCACAAACTCAATTCACTCAATGACTTAAATTAATAAAATCCGATTCAGTTCAGAGGTCAGGACGTACAATATATAATAAAATTAATCAGGCTGAAAACTGGGCGAAGATGTTAAGTTATGATGAAATCCCTTGAATGCGAATTTAGGCATCGCGTGAAGTCTGTCTGGGAATTTTGACAGTATTGAGTCATCAGAATTTTGCTCTGGTTTGAATGTGTTACCTTCGTGTAAAGTCATTATTTCCTGCCCAGAGTTAGCAGTTGCGCTTCCGTAAATGGTCAGAGTTTGTACCGAGAAGTTCCAATATTTGGTATTGCTATTTAGATCCGCCAACAAATATGAACTTTTGGTGGGGTTAACACTTTTAACCTCTAGACCGCCACTCGCATCATAATACTGTTCCCATGAAAAAATAGAAACGTTCTAGACTTTGAATTCCAGGACTGAAAAAAATAATTATCAATACGTTCAGAGTACTCACACTTAAATTGAGGCCGATAATTGGAGAGTTCTTATTGTCGATGTTCCAGCTCATAAAAATTTGGGATTTCCCAATCGCTTTAATCAAATTCAGTGATACCTCAGGAGCCCCTAAATGTGTATTATAGAGAATTAGAATTGCACTCATGCCTAACGGGTCAGTATACTAGTATGTAATAGTATGCTAGCACTCCAGCATCTGTTTTCTAAAACAATATATTAACAGTACAGTGAGTATATTTTAAAGGGGTAGAAATAGTTATAACCGCGGAAATTGAACAGTTGTTATTAATTTAACACACGGACGCACTTTAGAGAATACATTTCCTATAGCGTCTTTCATGTGTGGGTAAAGTCAAAATGTCTAATGAAATCTTAGGAGAGGTTTAACAAACTCATCTTGGGATAATGTGTTCTCTAAGCGAAAACCTGTATTGTAAGTGCAAAATATTGCCGCACCCTCGCAGTATAGTATGGGTATAACGCTACTAGCTAAATTTATTTGTAATTTCCGTTTTATTTACCAACAACTTTGATGTCAACTTCTAGCTTCCGGCTTCCAGCATTGCACGAATATGTTCCGTTGTGGTCTGGTTTCAAATTACGAATAAGTAAGGATGAATTTCGATAAGTTGTCAAGTTGATACTTTCTGTAGATGAAACAGTAATGTCGGTGGAATTGTAAATTCGTCGAGAATTTGGACCCATCCAAACGATGTTGTCATTGTTAGGATGACCCGTTGTAAAGCACGGTAACTCAATTTGTGACCCTTCCCTTTCCTCCACTATTTCAGGTCCAGCGATTTCCAGCTTTAATGGGACTGTTTTAATTGACAAGAAATGATCATTTCTTTTGGTATTAGTTTACTTACTCGTAATTACGAGCAATTTATTTTCGTCATTGAAAATATTTCTTAATTCAGTATCAATGGAATTAGTCACTGTCAAACCCGGAAATGTACATTGATGGGATACGGACGTAATTCATAGAAAAATTTCTGATATCAAATAAGATTTTTCGAGACCGGAATAAAACAATGCATCGTTACTTAAACCTGCAGAAAATTATTTTTGAACGATTTATCTTGCCTCAAGCCAATGCGTACTTGGTACTGGATGATTCACTTTCAAACGGAACTCGAATTTGAGGTCAGGGTTTTGATGTAAAAACTAGAGAACTTCGGTTCAACATAATGACATACTTGCATTTGCTGGATAAGTTTTTCGTATATCTTACCAAAAAAGTCAAGCTTATAGTCCACATGGACAGTCTGATAAGATGGTACAATGGCATTGCATGTATACTCCCCAATATCTGCAAGTGATAGTTCTTCAAAATACAGTTGAACATGATGGGATTTCTCTTCTACATCATCTGTCATATTTCTTCCATTACTGGAAGTCACTGACCACCATAACTGAGCATCTTTCTCAGGTCCATCCATATAACAAATCAGTCTCAGAGACTGTCCAATCTCTTTAGTACCATTCACTTTAACTTTCAGTGATTGTCTACTTTTATTGGCGGGAATATTGGATTCAGTAACAATTTCTCGTAATAATGTACAAATATATAAAATTGTCCATGCTAACGACAGTGATGCGGCGGTGCTGAGATACATCATACTTTCATTCTATTAGTATCTCAGTCTGTTAAAATTATGGATTGATGAACCCAGCGGAACCTACTACTTTCATACTTCGGAAAATGTAATAAAAATTTACGCCCAACACAGTCACATAATCTGCGTAAGGATGAAACTATTTCGACTATTTACTTCCGAGCAAATGTACAAGGTAGCCCCTCAAATAAATTCAACCGCACCGCGCAGTAGTAACCGCACCCTTAGGCTTCCAGCACCCCAGCGTCTACTTTCACCACTTTCACTCTGCTCTCCATGTATTTCTCTCTATTCCGTCCGTGTAGTTGCACCACCTCTCGATAATTAGACCCGGAACAAGAGTGAGATATGCATTTTGTAGACTTCAGCCAAAGTCCATCGAGCTATTCATGTACAGTCGCGTAGCTGTACTAGTATTGGTTTTAGGACAAAATAATTCATTGTGCACTCCAGTATTAAACTTTGGAACAGTATTCCTAGGAATTGTCGTAATCTTGGAGTCACTATTATCAATTCTATTCAATTTATTCAGAGGCAAAACCCTCAGGTCATTAGGTTGCATAATTAAACATAACTTAGCTAACTAACAAAAACGATACAATTGAACTAATAGTTTTCACGAAATTACCCCCAAAGAATACAAAACCCTACGCTGGTGACGGGTCCTTTCACGGCGATTTGCATTCCCATTTGAAATTTCTACATAGTTAAGTTCAAACCTTGGTGTATACAAATTAAACTCAATTAAGATAAACAAATGCACGAAGAGCTGCATCAGCCAGCGCAATTCGATTCAAAATGATAAATTAGAACTTCACACACGTGAACCTAAAAGCAGAATAGAGAAAGAGCTCTAGAACATATTGCTAACAAAATTATGAATTGATACAATTGATATTATTCCAGTAAATTATTTTGATTACGAATTAAAATAACGCTCACCGTTCACAAACACATCCCCTCTGAAATGTACCTTATTTCGTTGAAGTTTTAACAGTTTTGCTGTGGGAAATAGCTGAGTTTTGCGTGGTCTTTGTTATCAAGTCAGGAGTCAGGTCATCGGTTATGCTAATTTTCGCACCGGGTATAACAATTGGAGAATATTTGCCTTTTTATGTTCACTGCGTACCAACTTGAGAAAAGGGTCTGAATTATTTGCGGCAGGTTTTTCAAGTGGGGTCACAATCACAACGATGTCTTTTAGTACGAGCCCGACAATCAATTTTGTCACAATGAGTTTAAGTTCTGTTTTAGATTCATCCGCATTAATCCTCAATAACAATTCAATGAATTATGTCATTATTCTTCCTTCCAGACATCACATGATTACATTTTTTAGACGAGAAATCGTGTAATGGACGATGACTTTTTTCCCTTTAAACCAATTGAAATCGGTCGCGATTTTTGGATGTATTTGCCACGCTGAGTCACACTTGAACGGGTAATTTCTGAAATTAACTTGAGTTTATTTTTAATTCGTATGTTTAGATAATCCATTTCTGTTTTCCTGGCTCACATAAATTAGTGCTTTTATTTAGTGCAAAAAAAAGTTGGTGAAAAAAGTGATGTCAGTAGGAATCGAAGCCGTGACTACCCACGTGATTTCCGAGTCCAAAGTCCAGAAGTCCGTATTATCAACATGAAAGATAATACATGTGCAGAATCCTTGTTGACTTTGAGAAGCAATATTATATCTTTGATTCTTAATTTATATTTGTGGTTTGCATAAAATTATTATGTACTAGCAAAAAGCCCGGCCGTACGGCCGGGTTAGAAAGGAACCAAATAAAATATATTACGGTAAACTCTCGGCCGGGCTCAGCCCGGCCCATATTATTTTAGTTGGTTTCAATTAGGGATTGTAGACCTATGTACTGGGATATGCCATTAGAAAAAAAGGACACGGACCATTGAGTAACGCCATCGATTTAGTGACGTAACGGCATCACAAACAGTACATACTATACGCATGCAACGTCCATCGATTCTATTTCTATTGTATTCTCTAAGTCCCCACCCTATTGAGCAGAGCGAAATAAACAACAAACAAAGTCAAATTGCCCTGATGTACACATGATATTAAAAAATGGCGTTCTAATTATTAGTACGACGTTCTAAAATATCTTAGTTTGGTTTACTAATAGACATAGGATTCCTACTAACTAGGCTGGCACTGGTAATATAAAGTATAGGCAACCTTGGGGTGGAGATTCGGCCCTGAGAATACTTTCAATGCAAACTGAGGACTGGATTGTGAGCAACCGCTCATATCACATGCACGAAGCCCCAAATTAAATTAACTCCTAAGTGCTTAAGAGTTCATGTTTTTAGGTACTTTAAAAGTCATGAGTTATTATTCTTCCATGAGTCATTTTTAACTGGTAGCACAGCAAATGTACTACCA
>JAQGCA010003296.1:0-12070 GCA_034698945.1 Protaphorura quadriocellata | reverse complement strand
ATAATACTCAGTCAGACTATGAATGAATGTAAAGCTTTTCAAGTGGACAAGTCAACATTTGTCCAACAGATTTTACTTTACCAATAAGTACAATGTCAAGGAGATCTCGAAATGTTCCTAAAATAGGCAAATTCCTACCTCGGAATATCTACTTCGTGTCTGTTCTTGACAAATAGGTGCCCAAATAGAATAAATATAAATTCTAGTGTCTTTGCACAATTTTCGGGACTCAAAATTTGCAGAATTGTTCTTCAAATTATTGTTTGGACGGTATTTTAGCTCATACAGATGCCCCCCACCGGAGTTTCTTGTACTAACTCAAAGGAGGGCCTTGTTATTCTATGAGGTCGACAAGGGATCGACCACAATGACCTCTGGCGTATATTCGAACGACGGTGATACGATGACCCTAAACAACTCCAGAAATGATAAAATGACATAAATGGCAGGTTCGAAAGAAAATGAAAGCGCTGTGGCCGTGAGTTCAATTCCCAGGTTATTACGCAATAAAAATTTTCTTCTTTCTTCTTTTTGGGATTTTATTGGAACGAGTGGCAAGGAATATTTCGGGCCCACGTCTGCACTGCAGTAGTCTCGTTATTTCGAGGCAGATGGAATGCACTTGGGAGTCCTATCGCTAGTAAATGCAATAAAATATACGAGAGTCAGCAGGGTTCAATTGAATTGCAATGTAATCGTTTGTCACCTTCTGTTTCACCTCTTACCTTTTTTTTATTATTCTCCGATAATCTACAGTGTGGTTCATAAACTTTTTCTGCTTATATTTCTGCACCTCGACAGAATGCACCCATGAACGTGCGAACGCCAGTTCAAGGAATTGGGATGTGAGCCGACCATGAATTGAACTTAGGACCTTATTCAGGTCATCAAACACCACTAGGCAATGACTACGACTACGTTCATTGGTTATGAAACACCTTGTATGTATTCCTCAGGGCTTGAATAAAGTAGTACTTGCTACGTGGACTCCTAGCGGGCAGCAACAGCAGTTAATAATGTGAAGAACGGGAGATTCTTCCAAACCAACTACTTGCGATTTCGACTTCCAAACGATTGAATGAAATTGTAGCATTGAAAGAAAATAAAAAAGTGCTTTCTTATTCTCTACTTGTCTTTCTCTCAAGATCCTTATGGAGTCGATTCGGAGCTAAAGGATTGTATTTTGTCTCTTTTAAGACTTGGGGAATTGAGGAAGAGTGTGAATGGAGAGACAAAAAATGGGACTTTGCCCGGCTGAGGACTTGAGAATTGCATCTCAATCTTTTTTGCAACGGAGATTTCTAACGTGCTCGTGACATAAGACGTCACACTGAATAATAGTATTTCTGCCATTTTCGTTCTGCGGTGTTCTACATTACCTTCACACTATCTTAGTGGAATTACGGCTTATCGTCTATTCTCACGACGGAGAAAGCCCCAAACCTTGCTGCACAGGTTCAAAATTCACCTCAATTTGACGAATGCATTACAGCACTATTACCAAACTACACCCAATATCTTTTAACCATCATTGGGTATTCTCGTGGTTCCCGACTTTCCTATCCCACTTGGCCAATTTACTGATTTATGAAATCGAGAGCGGGAAATACCCCTGCATATGCAAGGTAAAAACCTCACAGTATAGGAAAAGTCGAGCTGAGATATACCAGCCCCGGGAATCGAACCGAGTCCAAACAGATAGCAAGTGGGAGCCCCGTACTACAACGCTGTGTTGACTCTGGTGAACAGAGTGCATTATTTTGAGCAAGACGAAGTGATCCGTTGTCAGATTTATTCTATTTTATTTGGATCTTCTCTCAATCCTGTTTTCAGCGTATCGTATCGTATCGTAAGACGTTCTGAGCTCCTACGAAAGGCGTTTCATCGTATCTTAGCTTTACATTCCCAAGTTCTCTGAATGACCACCCTAGATTTTTTTTACATTGCATCTTTTGATTGCTCTTTTTCGAGCTCTATATTTCCTCGTCGTATTATAGTTACGGTCAGTCATTCCACAATAATTGGTCAATTTCACAGGATTGAGTGTCCAACCAGACTCAGGACTGACCGACAAAGTACGATGAACTTTATGTTCCCACGCTACGATATGAGGTGGTGGTAATCTTAAAAAATGACCCAAATCCTCGAAATGTCTACGGATTCTGGATATTACGCTGGTCTGATATTTGGACGGGGCGAGGAAAGATCGCAGAGTGGTTCTTTTACTGTCTGCTTGATTACAACAGTTGAACCTGACTTCGATAGTTGCTATTTTCCGCCATATTTAATAATATATTCCGATAATAACTCTTGTTTCCCAGATTTGATACTCTTTTATGTATCTGGTATTGTCTAGTATTTCGTGACATTCGATTTACTTCTGATTGAAAGACAAACAATCGTTTGTCGAGTAACATGGCAAAGTTGTCCGTCGTGAGAAAAGTCAATTTAGTGTTAGTGTTAAGTAATTTTGGATTTGAATTGGAGGTCCTCTGAAGCAGTGAGTTGTCGTTGTTGTAAGGGCCTTAATGGAGATTGTGAGTGAGACTAAGAGTTGATTTATTGTCACACACCCTAATAAGTGTGCTGGATTGGAAATAATTCCAAGTCCTGAGTCGTTTAATCATTATATCTGTACACAACTCGAAGTCCTCGAGTCAGTCCATTGCACTAGACCACCACCAAATCCATTATCACACCCACGACCATGTAATCTGGAGAGCTCAGAGGACAGGACAACGAATCCACTGTTTCAACAACCAAATAGTCTCTTCCAGTACGAATGAAAGTGGAAATATCGAAATGATGATGAATTCGTCGTTCCAACCAAAAGAATGGGACACAAACCATAAAAGGTACGCCGTTGGAAATCACTCCACTCTTTATATGTTGTCGGCAGTGTCATTCTGAACAACTTTTGTGAAGGTCCTACCTCCAAAAGTCTAACCGTTTGACCGCTAAAAATACATTATTTGGCATATCAAGTGAAAGCGGTGACTTTCACCTTTGCTTTCACTCGCTTTCACTTTACATGCTAAATAGTGCATTTTTAGCGGCCAAACGGTTAAACTTTTGGGGGTAGGACCTTCAAAAGAGTTGTTCAGGATGACAGTGCTGACAACACATAAAAAGTAGAGCAATTTCCAATGGGGTACCTTTTCCCAGATGGTATGTGAAGATGGTATGTGATGGTCCTTTACCCCTGCGTCAGAAAACAAATCATTTTTCTTAGAAATCTATCGAACGAGGTCAAGATTTGACCTAGACTTTCCTACTCAATTAGGGTACTTGACTGATTTATGAAATCGAATGCTGGATAACCTCTGCGTATACTACGTTTTACTGTAATAGCACTGCAGAAAGTGCCTGCGTTTTCCAATTTTGAAGTAAGTCCAAGATGCAATCTCAAGTTCTTGTATCATATAATTAGAAATTATTTAAGTGAAATTCTAGGAACGCTCGAAACTAAATCCAAAACGTCTTATCCAACACACGGCGAACTGTCGAAGAAGCTCAGTCTTGTGGAATTTAATGAGTATGAGTGTCATTCATGGTATGCATAGTAGAAGTACAAAAATAGAATAGTTTCGTCTATAGTGGAGTTAATCCGAGCTTACCCGATTCCAATTCATTCAATTTAATTTAGCATGAAATCAAAATCATATCAAAGGCACGAGATTTATTAGGAACATATGCATATCCAGGCTTCTACCAAGATTTGAATCGTGAGTTCGCTCAATAATGCAATGTAAGAGTGTTAGCAATAAGACCTAATAAGTTTGACAACATTCGTACAAGGTAAGCTCATACTGTCAAAACAATAATAATAGTTAATAAAGATTATACAAAATTTGAGTCATGCAGAATGCATTTCGATTCCTGAGGTTTCGGCGATGCCAATAATGCTTTCGTTGACACCATGTCAAGAGTTTCAAAAGAACAACCTCCAATCTGTTTGTTTGGACAGTATGAGTTTACCTAGTCTGAACGCGTTGTCAAGTAAGATATTCCTTTTATGGCAAAAATAATCTCAGACATCTTAATGTGAGCAGGACTTCGACTGAACCAATTTACAGGGTGGTTCATAACCGTTTACCACAAAAAAATATTTGCCATTTTAAAAACTCAAATAAAATGTATGAATTACGAGTGAGTCATTAACAAACTTTTGAACAGTGCAGACACCATAACTGCTCTTTGAGGAATCCATGTTGAATATTTTTTCAAGATTGAACTACTTCCCCAGATGCCACCGTTCTAGTTATTACCGTAGAATCCCTAGTTCGTGAACGAACCAGGTGGGTCCATCTAGGCGAGCGACGGGGAAGAGAAATCAATTTCGCATTACATTGCAAAGACCGGGGTAAAGTGAGATTATGGACGGTCGGACCGTCAGATAAAACCTATGACTATTGGTATAGTAGTAGTATTAATATTAATAAATATTGTTAACTAAATTAATTCAGTAATGTACATCTCATGAAATTGAAGATTCTTGTGACCCAACCTGTATATATAAAGTCAAATCATTGAATGGAGGCTCTTGAGGATTAAATCCAAAGAAAACATAGTCTGGTCTTGCATATGAAAGAGCTCAATGCATTTTCAGAACTATTCTTCCGTAAGATTTAATCCGCGAGAGATAAAATTAGATGAATGTAAATTGCAGCTGCTGATTTTGTAGGCCAGAAAGTGTTGAGCGAATTGAATGCAATAAATTTTAAATATGAACGTGGGTTGACAACAATTCTAAAAATAACTTGTAAGCTGTTAATAAATTACAAATTGTACTCAAATGAGATACCCCAGCACTTACTCACTGAACATTACCACATGTCATATCCTATTTGGGCCCAAGTTGTTGATACAAGATTATGGAAATTGGTCAGAATTGGGGCAAGTTGGCGCAAGTAAGACATCTTTTGAATTGTGCTGGATGCCATGCTGCATACAGTTAACAATAACTTAAAACTAAAGAAATTGTTCATCAATTCTAATTTGACAGGCAAAGTGGATTCCTTGTCATATTTTTAGAGCAGCAGTGCTAGTGCTAGTGCATTGTATTGTATTTTTTGCTGTTGCAGTCAGTAGTGGGTGGCTGTAAGAGAATTCTAAGACACCAGAAATCCGATACTGAAATAAATAATGCGATTCCACAACCACGATATAAAAATAGAAAATAAAGAGAAGAAGAATCTAGAGTTGATCTAACATGTTGTTTTAGTTGCGTGGGCCAAAAATACTCATAAAACACAACACAAGGAATGTACTCAATTTCTTGGCTTTCACGAAATAATATGGACGCTTCATGGCCTCCGAGTTCGACTTGTTCATTGGGAAACCCACAAAAGCTGGAATTGTACTGATGATTTCCTTTCTTCTTTTAGTGGAAACCAGAAAAGCGTAATTAAACTACAATTCGCCCTTCCATAAGACATTTTAGGTGTTCCAGAAAGACCACACTATTCTTTGTTAAATAGAAAGAATTATTGACTAAGAAATTCTGCGATGATCTGTGCCACCCTGTCAAATGCATTCTCTACAAAAGAAAATATTTCGGGCACTTACTTTCTTCGGAGGATGACCCGGCATCATTATCGGGCCGATTTTCGTGATTCCGCCGCCATCTTCGATTTCGAACGCGTCGTCGTATTTGAGTAACACGTTTCCCTTCACGATTCAAATCAATATCGATATCGGTTTGACCGCGATCGGCCTGAATTTCCTTATCGGTATCGTTTAACGTGCACTTGATAGATTTCCTTGGAATCGTCATGGAAGAGGATGAAGACGAAGAGACTTGCCAGGTCAGTGGTCGGTGAAGTCTGACCTGAATTTTAACGGTGGGCGACGATGCTGACCTCTTGGGACTCTTTTTTAGTTTGACGCGTGTGTCAACCATAGTGGAAGTGGACTGGTCACTTTCGTCAAGCCAATCGGCGGCACCTTTTGAATTTCTAAAGCTCTGCGTTCGTTTTTTACGGTTATCCAAGGGGACATTAAATTCCAATGTGTCGAATGAGTAGGATTCCTCCTCTATTTGCTCCATTTTCTGTTTTGTAGAGTTACTTTGAGGTCACAAGGTCAATATTTAAAAATTAGACTAGTTGTTTGTATTTTTAACTCGTCTGTTCGAATTATAGTATGGTCATTGATTGTCCATACAATCAACTTTAACTTTTCATATTAAGCAAAAAATGATTTGTTTAGTAGGGTATTTTGGAAATATTTGCTTTCGGCCGAAAAGTCAAGATTTTTTGGTCCACGACGGCAAATGTGACTACTGTTTTATTTGTTTTTGTTGAATTAACAAGGCAGTTCATTAGTCAAAGTACAATCACTCGTAAACAGTAATTAGTGCACAGATCATTGACTGTGTCACATTCCAGACACACTCTTCAGTATTTGAAACACACTAGCAGTCGCACCGCATTAATTGTTTTCCACCGTTTCTAGAATTCAATGAAATTGTCCTTAACGAGTATTTCCAAAAATTGTTTGTACTAAATCACTTGTAAGCGTACGTGGAAAAAATAGGAACGAAAAAATGAAATCCACTTATTGGCTTAAAAACCGGCCAATTTTGTCTCATAATTTATTGGGCAGTGATATTTTCTGTATTTTTATTAATCTTGTAGTCGTTCAATTACTTATAAAGTTAGACGAAACACGCCTAATATACAAAAATAAATTTCTATCGATAAAATATAATACTGTGTCAAAATGCTGATAATCGTCAAATTATGGTGTTTTTAAAATAGTTTCTTAAACAACATTCACTCGTTCGCGTGCTACTCGTCAATGACGCTCGTTGGAGTGAAAACCGGCCTTCATATTTTGTTATTTCAGTTGAAGCTGATGGTTGAAGGGAGATCAGTTTGAACAGAGATTATATTTAGAAAAAAAGAAACAGGAGGTTTGAATATGTTGGGATTCCCCAACAAATGAAAAAGACGCTTCTCCGTCTTTTCTCCCCCATTCCATTCCAGATCACAAAGTTATTTTTATCTTCCGTGTCAAACTCCCGTGTCAATTAGACTCAACAGTTGCTCGAGTTTCGGCCCTTCTTTCTGCAGGGTGACCCATCAACGAATCCTAAGGTACGGTGAATAACTCTCGTGTTACTGCTTGAAAACAGGCTATCGTAAAACCCGACTTTTTTCGAAGAAACAAGTACGTTTTTGGCTCGGGTTTCGGATTTTCCTAATTAAATGTTTTTTCGGCTCGGGTTTTTCAGTTTTCAGCATTTCATGGGATTTTCATGGGTTTTTGACTCGGATCTCGGAGATTTCAACGGTTCTTGTTGCGGTTTGTCGAATTTATGGGTTTCTGCCTCAAATTTTTGGGTTTCTGGAATTTCCTGGGTTTTCGATTCGGGATTTCGGCTCGGCTTTTTACGTTTCTGGGAATATTTCATTGGTTTTTGGGTCGGGTTTTGGTAATTTTTTGGATTTCATGAGCTTTATAATCTCGGAGTTCGGGGTTTTCAACGACACGCATACACGTAATTTTGGTTTAACTAGCACTAAAGTTCTGGGAACATTTCATTGTCATTGTCGGCTATAAACGCCTTAGTGTACGCACCCTGTCGTAAAAACACCCTAGTCAAGATGAGATTTGTGATTAACGATGTTTAATGTCTGAGATTTTGATTGGACCACCCTCTGGAAAATACTAGAACTTCTGTATTCCGTTGCTCAGCTTCTAAGAAATGTCTTCCGATTAAAACTTTACTGATGGATATGCGGGAGCAAGACTCCTTACCGAAATTCGGTTCTGAGTACATTCCTTTGCACCGCACCGCACAGGGTACCGTAAAATATTTTACCCCTAGGCCTTTTCATCAGGAATGGGGGTGCTCAGCAAAAACTGAGATATCCAAATAGAAAATGGCAGACAGCGGGGAAGTATGCAAATGGAATCCCTATCTATGGAATTATTTGAACTGTCCAATGGACCGATCATAAATTGTAAAATAGCCACTAATGTTTCGTTAAAGAGCAATTATTGTGTCCTAAGTTCTCGCGGGACCTTGTATGTACCATTATACGGTTGCTTTGATGTCTTTCGGCGCCTCCGGATTCCACTTTACAGTTCACACTCACTCCTTGTCGTTGAAATTCGGCTGGCAAGACTCCCGGTCCAGTTTTATTTTTGGGTTCATTCCTTGAGGAGATTGCTCCACAATTACCGTCATGATACCCGCCTTGAAGTTGAAATCTGGACCGGGAAATGCACTTTCCCCACTACCATTCTTAATCAAAGACTCACACATAAAATTTTGACACGGAAAGTTACAAGGAGTCGTGGGGGTTTGTTCGTTCTATTACGGTTGTTAAGGAAACCTACAATTTTATAAAAGTCAGATCAATCTAGAGCCTCCAATTTATTTTGACAACGCTTTCTAGCCAGGTAAGCTCGTACTGTCCAAAAACAAACAAAATCTAGTTTGTTATTTCCAAACGAGTGACAGAACAGACCGTATCTCAAATATGACCTCACCGGGTCACTGATATCGCGAGCAAGCATTACAGGTATATATCGACAAAACTTTCCAGGCATCGAACCACCTTTCATGGGACTCGAAAGCCGCCTCCATTTTTCTGTTTGGACAGTATGGGCTTACCTGGTATAGTAATCGCGTCGTCGGGAGAAGCCAATTCCTTGTAAAAAATGGTGAATATTTATTGAGATTCTGTCCCAATTTGAATTTTTATGGAGGATGACATCTGGTTTACTTAAAACAACTGTTTTCTTTTGCCAGCTACTCCATTGTGTTTTGTTTTGGAATAATTAGACCAGAAATTGAATGCATGGGTTCCAGATCCAGACGTTCGACTGGGGAAATTGCCAGGAATTTGACATTAACTTGTCCGCGTATGCTACAAGTACAAATTACCCATTAAATTTTATGTTGCTTTTTGGATGCACTCTGTCTGGTTTTAGAAGAAATTACGTACAAAACAATTTGGCACATTAGCAGTTCCAGATGCAGAGATAGAGATGAATCAGAGGTCAAATGCTCTTGTGTATATATAGGGTGGTTCATAATTCTCTGTTTTTCTGTCTTGGGCCACTGTAATGGACATGGTAAATGGATGTGCACCACCTTAATTTGCCACTAGGTCTTGCAATTTTATTTTCCTTGGCTGGCATTGAATATTTACTCGACTGATTGATCAAGGTTTTAACCAATCCGTTCTGGATGGGAGTCTCATACGAAACACAAAGAATTTGACCCTTTTTCCGCCTATTATGTCTTACGCTAAGTGGCCTGTCTGCAAATATGTAAGTACCTATATTTATTTTGATTCGAAGCCTGCACAATTTGTGGCAACCTCATCAAAGGCTAAATTCCAGACTTGATCACTTGAGATAATTTTGTTTAAAAATAAAACTCAACGCTCCTAGTTCAAGGCGGTTCCGAATAGAAAACCGCAGAATGCACAGTTTTTAAGCTCGTAGCATTATGTGTCAATGCAATTAATGTTTAAAGATACACTGTGGGATAAATTATCAAAATTGCAAGTTATCGCTGTGGCCTTTCGTTTTGGAATACGGAAACGGATCGGCCGTGCTGTCTAACGGCACAGGAATAATTTTGGCACAGAAAGACCTTAAAACGGCAAGAACTTTCATTTCCTAAGAATATCACAAAAATGCTCCTGCAAATTACTATTTAATATCCAAACGCTAATTGTTTTAAAACGATTCGTATTTTGTATTTTCCGGGCAAACGAGAAATTGATGGTCAATTCTTTTCTGATTTGTGATTTATCAGACGTCGAATCTTTCAGTATTTGTTTATGAATCAATAAAAGTCTCAAATTACCATTACCGTTTCAATTACTAAAAGATACATACTTGGAAGTACAGGGGGTTTCAATAATAACAGCTAGAGTTCTAACTCAGTAAATATAGTACTAACCTGCAAAATGAGTAAAACAAACATATTATTTTGCAAAATAATCTCAGACGTTTTTATCAAGTACCATTCAGTTATGATTACATAATTACACCGAATCAAAACTTAGTTGAATTGATTAATACTTTCTGATAATTTAAATAATTTAAATTCATATTTTAGAGAAGAAGGTTGACTCCAGCAACTACTGTCGCTGTGATGACGAGACCAAATCCACCAGATGGAGCAATTCTGCTCCCAAAGTTGCACAAGTCACCTTTGCAAAGACATGTTGTGGTCAAGAAGCCATTTTGTCTGTAAGTCACACATCCCTCTTGAAGTACTACCACAGAACCATCTTTCCCTTTTACTGGACCTGGACCGAAGCATCCGCGCTCAGTCAATTGCGCTCCGCGCTTTCGTTGAACCTTCTTTACACAATAGTTCCCTTGTCCATGTGGGCATCTCACTCTAAAATAAATTCAAATATTAATTAGTCCAATAGTTTGGGTGCACAGGGTGTACCATAATACCTTTACCGTACTGGGTGACCCAAAATACTTACCGTAACTTATATTTCTCACTCCTCCGGGTAAATCTCCAAAGGGTATGGTCACAAATCGGATCTTTGTCATCGAATGTCGAAGAGCATTGATAGCATAGAAAAGGTTGTCTGTCTGCGTCTTTAATGACCTTACATTGAATCGGAGGTTGACCCAAAGTTGACCCACTCGATTGTCTGCGTTCTAAATCTGCACTCTCCGGTGACCCTTTGATATAAATATGAAGATTTGAAGCGTCGCCCTCTTTAGATTTCTGGTCTCGTTGGAATCTTAATTTTTTCTTGAATATTTTTTGATCAGTTTCTAACAATTGACCTCCAAGTGAGAAATCGTCGTCTGTGTGCCGCTGTTCCTTTACCAGTTTAGAAATTGTAATATCGTCCATTTCCTTAGCTTTTGACCTAGGAAGACAAACAGTAATAGATTTTTGTTCAGTCAATAAATTGTCAGATCTAACTATTGTAAGCAAACAGACCTCTGGACACCATCCAATGGAATGTAAAACCCATTTGCCAGAGTGAAGAGCATGATTGCCACAATTATTGTCCTCATTTTTAAGTACAATCCAATTGATATCCCAACTGAAATGCCTGAAAATTGAAAATAATTGAATCGTATCAAAATTGGGCAAAATATTCAAATATATATTATTGAAATCAACTCACACAATATATGTCCAAATTGCTTTCAGTTCAATTTTCAGGGTCACGGAGTTTTAGATTATCTTTAAATTGATCTGTTGACATGTTGAAGACGAATCTCAAACATTGGCTCGCCCGTGGTAACCAAGTTCGAAATTATTTTTTCTTTGAAATTTTGAGATTTTGCAATAATTAGGTCAAAAGAGGATTAAATTAATTTCCTCATTTGCTCAAGCAGTTCCGAAATTGATTTATAACGTCGGGGGTATAAACCACATAACTTTTTGAACGACTCTATCCTATGCGGCACGATGGTAGGCAAAAATTATGTTGATTCAAATTTTGAGTTTGTTTTTAATTACTATTTACAACATATGTCAAGAAATTATGAAGATAGGGGAGTTATTTTAATTGTTTCTATTGCATTATCATTTCTCCGATGGACGGTATACTTGCATCTTATTGCAATGCCAATTACAACTGGAGGATTTGAGTGACTGGTCGGTTTAAATAAGTGGAGCAAGGTCTAAATGTTGTATAAAACGTAAAACTTCTCATTATATTCCTGAATACTGTACTGATAATTAAATAGGCGGACCAATGTCGTAATTTATTTTCCCTCAATAAAGGTGGATTCAGATAGCTTTTGCGGCACCGTTTTTTTGAACGCGGCGCGTTTTTCTTACTTTTTGCGGCTCCGCATTTGCATTCACATAGCTTTGTGTCAACGTTTTTTGTGAAAGCGCCGAGAAATTTTGATATTTTGCGGCAAAAACACTTTTGACGCAAATATCTGGACGAGTCAGATATTTTGCGTCAACATGGCGCGTTATTTTCACTTTGCACTACTGCGCATGCGCGTAATCGATCGAACAGCCAATCACGTCGTCATGTTTGTGGAGAGTTGAAAGTGGCTTTGTCTTTGTTGTGAAATATTTTTGAGACATGCGCATGCGGGCATG
>JAQGCA010003295.1:0-12072 GCA_034698945.1 Protaphorura quadriocellata | reverse complement strand
GCAGTTGGTTTGTGATTGTACAAATGGCTAAAATGATGAGTCAATTATGCAAATGTCAGTTGATAGCTAAAAATTCGGCCAATGACGCACTAACAAAATCAATTTCCTTCTCAGTGCCTCATTGCCCAAATTTTTGGGTATTAATTGCCAAGCAATGCCTTATTGTCCAATTATGTAGTTCTTCCCTTCCCTTGAGTATGAAACGGATGCATTCAACCTGCATAATGCGATAATAAAAATCTGTCAGAAAACGGGTCACCGCAATTTGAAGTAAAATAATTATCTGTGGAGAACCTTAAGGTGTAGTGGAAAGGTAATTCCATCACTTGTACTTAATTATCGCCTTCAGAATGTGCTTCAAAATTTTCTAACCCAAAATTGTGTTTCCTTTGGCAAACACATATCAGTTCTCAGAATGACCGGAAAGGCAGATTTTCTTCCAACTAAAATCAGGTCGTATTGCTCTTGTGACTGCGGAAAGATAAACCTTGACGTTGCATGGAATTATCAACGCAAAAGAAATTGAAACTTAAGTTGCGGATGGATTCATTCATTCATCACATGTACGGTATAAATCAGCCTTTGATAGATTACTGGAGAAATTAATCAGTCTTTCAATTTCCCACGAAGTGATTAAAAGTGTAACATCTAATTCCTTAGAAATTATTTACGGACGCAATGAAATGCTGACCCTCAAACTAATATATCATAGTTTGTGCGTAATCAAATAAATTTCAGTCACTATTCTAAATTCACAAGTGTACCATCTCAGCGTTCAGTTTTAGATTTTAAAAATGAAATTTTTAATCATAATTATTACAGTATTCCTTGCAATTTGTATTAATAATGTACAAGATTCTGTTTGTTGGACTTTCGATACCAGTGAGAATTGTGCGTACCTTCATAGTGGTGACAGAATGTTAGAAATTGAACACGGACAGGATGTCACAGACTTGAACGATTTTCATTTGAATCAGAGTACTTCATGGGCTAATGCGTCATTCTCAATTAATATTAGAACAGGTTGTTCGATTTCAGCCTGCTCCGAACCATATTTTCAAGGGAATTGTCAGCAAGTATTAAACAATACGGTAATTTAATTTAATTTCAATCTACACACTGTGGTTCATAACCATTTGTCACCCCTGCCGTTAATGAAAGTGAGTGGTGGTGTGTGGGACAATTGATTACGACTCACACTGTAAATTGGGATTAAAGATAAAGTGTTGTTTTGATTGTATTTTATTTGTGACGCCACACAGGTTCGTGGGGACAAAATCCGATCTTTGTCCTGTAAATGTAAAACGGTAATATGAAAACTTTACATACAGTCATAAACTCAATTTCATCTAATTTCAGTTAACGCCGGTTTTCTTCAAAAATACTTTAAAAAAAACTCAATGAAATTTTAATTCCATACAGAACTGCGAGAGTGAAAAATGCTCCGGAATTAAGCTAAACGGATCACGACATTGTGCTCGTGCATTTATCGAAAAAGGATGCAATTTTTGTTCAGGAATATATTTAGACATGAATATCGGAAACACAAGTTTCATTGGAACGTTTGCAGAAAAAGAAGTAGGAATTCACTCTTTGGCAGTCAAATCTGGTTGTACTCTATTCAGCTACGACGAACAAGATTTTGAAGGAATGCAGCAAATATTTCAGGACGGATCTCACAATGTATGTAATTGTTAAGTTCATTAAGAATAAAGCTAATTATAAAAAGTCCTAGGTACAATAGACTCGTCCAGATTTATAACGTTTGTTTAAAATTTAGGATGTTCATGGGAGAAAGATTGAATCGTATCGATGTGAGTGCAATAATCTTGAAATACAACATACTCCCGTCAGACCAACGAACTGTAAGTAGATGTTTGCAAATTTTCCTTAATGAAATTTACGGAGACCTAATCACTAAAAAATATCCCAAACACAGATCCGCCGCTGATTTCTATCCCTGACACAGTAGAGAGTATCATTGCCGACATGTCTAACGTAACTCTTAAAAATCACAAGGGTTTTCTCAGCGCCATTGAATCTTTGGAAAATAGGAGGAGTCCACGGAATGCGTACATAATGGTACTCGGGATGACGGGGGCCGGAAAATCTGCGAGCGTAAATAAATAAATAACAATCTGCTGTTAAAATTTTACAATTTATTCTATAATTCATTTTTTTAATTTGTAGATCAATTTCCTATTCGGAAACAGATCAATTGCTGAAATCGGTGAGGCGGAATCGGTGACCTCACAAATTAATGAATACACATTTCCAGTACCCGTGGATGAACTTGGTATTAGTAATTCAAACCTCCATGTGATTGACACACCGGGACTTGGTAATTAAATACTAATAATTATTAAGTATTAATACATACAAAAATGTTCACCCAAAATCATTTTAAGGTGACACCCGAGGCCTAGCACACGATGCACAGTTTTTGGCTACCCTCGAACACTACTTGTCAAACCACAAAGACCTGAAATCAAGAATTCCAAACGTCGTACTTGTATTTGCAAAATTCACCGAAAATCGATTCAGTGGTGGTGGGGCTAATTTTGTAAAGATGCTTCGAGGACTTGACCTTCTTTCAAACAAATTGTATGCAAAGAAATTTTCAAACATTGTCATTGTTCTTACACATTATATGAGTGAGTCTTGGATTGTGAATAAGAATCCGGCAGCCAAAATCCAATTGTTCAAAAAAGTTGTGGAAGAGCATAGTTTGTTTCCAAAACCGATTATCATTACCGTTGCTGAGAATCGACCAGAGGATGAAGAGTTACCAATTGTGAATGGGTATTACAAACTACCAACTGGAGAATTATACCCTCGCAATTTATTTGATAAGTTTCGGCAGTTGACCCGGAATGGCGGTGACCCGATCGGCTATGCCATTTTAAAAACTGCGTTTCAGTCTCCAGATGCGTTGTCAATGTCAAAAAGTGTGACTAGATTGCTAAATGCTTCTGATCCCAGTGTTCAACGATATTTAAACATTCTAACATCTGCAAACTTTAAAGTCGAAGATACTGAAGTGTCGACCGTTTTGTCAAAGGTCTACAACAATGATACTTATTTTACTCCTGAACTCAGATCCAAGTACCCAGATACATTACCATACATTCAGAAAGTTTTGAATATACGAAATATATTTCGATTAGAAAATGTGCCAAAAACAAGGGGTGGGATAATTGGACTTTTGAAAGATATCCGACAAACGCCTGCTTCGACCGCTTTACTCAAGAAAGCGTTGGACCTGGAAGCGCCATTATTTGAGAAACCTTTGGTTGGCAGCTGTTATGACGTGATAGCTGACGCTACGTTGGCTTCTTCGTCACTCCAACTGAAAAACACTAATAAAATGTCAGAGTTGGGTTACCTAATCCCGACAGGGATAAATAGCAAATTGGAAAGGGACGCCCGAACTATCAATTACAATTTTGACACTAAAATCGAGTACTACAAATCGAGAGTGATGAGTTTAGGGATACCGATTGTCAACATCAATCGATTGACTGGGGAAGTCAAACCTGGATATAGAATTTTGAACCCTAAAGCAGCGACGCTTCGGATAATCCATGAAATAAGGCTATTCAAATTTGAACTCAATGATAACACGGCACTTTCATCAACTTTCATCGAAACTGTAAAAGCATTGCCAGCATTTACAACCCATAATCAGTTGACCTTTGATATTTGGAAAAAATTCTTTAGCGATTATGGAACGCATACAGTGCAATCAGTATATGGGGGAGGCGCCTTGGAAGTAACGATGGGACTTCTACCCTCAACAAGTGCAGAACAAAAAACTAATATAGAAAAAATGACAAAATTTGCAGAATGTTTGATTGAGGGTAAAATCTGTGATCATAAGGACGGTAATTTCACCGTTTCACTGCAAGGAGGAAGTTCCAATGTAAGGACGATGCAAGTCGGAACTTATAAATATAACGCGTTGGCAAAAATAATAGAAGATTGGAAAGAATCTTTACAAATTCAACCAATTATGTTGGAATCCACAGTCAAATTAATTCCAATCAATGAAATCGCTAAACGTGTGAGTCTTGAGTCTGGAATTCAAGTGTCTCGCGCATTAACTGTGCTTTTGAATTCAGCCGACGGTTTGGTTTACACTCCAGACCCAGAAATCATTCGACTCGAACGAGAAAGAGCTGAAGAGGCAGCTCGTAAGGCGGCTGCCAAAATAGCTGTAGAAAAAATATTAGCCGCCGAGAAATTAGCTGAGGAAATTAGAGCCGAAGCAGAGCGGAAACAAGAAGAAGAGCTAAAACGTCAATTAGAGGAAAAAAGATTGGAATTGGAACGAATTAGAAAAGAAGTTGAGGCTGAAAGGAAGAGACAGCAAGAAGCGTTGATTGCGCTCCAGAAGAAAATCGAGGCAGATAATGCAAGGAAGAGAGAGGCAGAAGAGAGAGAACTGAAGAGGATTGCTGAAGAACAACGGAAAGAGCGAGAGAGAATCGCAGAGTCGCAACGTGTGGAAGCTGCAAGACTTGAAGCAGAGCGCCAACGAGTTGAAGCCGCCAAGGCCGAAGAACAGCGACTTGAACGGGAAAGAATTGAACGAGAAAGAGCAGCACAAAGACAAAGGCAGATTGAAGCAGAACAAGCGCTTCAGCGCCAAATCGAAGCAGAGCGCGCGGCAGCAAAAGCGGCAGCAGATGCAGCAGCAGCTGCAAAAGCTCAAGAGGACATAATTGCAAACTTACAAAGTGGTTGTCCAAGGGATTACCATCGAGGTAGGCGAAGCATTAGTAACAATACTAGAAAATTTGGCGGTTTCCCAACAATTTCAAAGTACTCTACGATATACACCAAATTTTCAAATGATAAACTTAAAATTGTAACATTCGACGAGGTTGGAATCCATAATCAAGAGACAGATTTTTGGGTTGTTTTGTTTGACCGAGTGTATGATGTTACATCTTTTATTGAAAAGGTAGACCCATATTTCAATGATGGTATTGATGATTCTCCATTTTTTTTAAAAATCATATTAATAACTATTTATCCCTGATCTATTTTCAGCATCCCGGCGGAAAAATGGTAATGCTACCATATGCAGGGGACGACGCATCTCTGGCTTTCGAAACCGCTGGCCACGGCAAAATGGAGAAACTCGAACCGTACCTAATTGGAACACTTCCAGTAGAAGAAAGAAATTTTGAATCTCGATACATTTTCAAAAGATAACCAAAGATTTATTTAGTCACGTAAAATTTTATGTACGAAAGAAATAGCATTATTTTTATGTTTTCTCACGAATATATCGAATCTCAATTAAAAGTAAGTACATTGATTAGTATATGGCATCACAAATTCACTTACATCAAATAATTTCTACCGTTTTCCCATTTAAGTACGTCAATGATTCCACGGAAAAACAATTTGCAGATCGCGTTGCCAATAAAGTTTATTTCTAACATGGCGTAAAAAGCTAAAACTATAACCAGCGCGGAACAAAAATACTTGTCTTAAGTAAACATAATAGGCAGTCAATCAATGGACACAATTGGTTAATTACTTATAGCAGATTGTGATTATCATACGAAGCGTGGGAAATGAAGTCTGTCAGGTTCGGGGCACAAGAATGCGACCAACTGGTCGCCCCTCACAGGGAGATAAAATCAGAATTGGGTGGACGGTGGCTGCAGGGACAGGTTTCACGAAAAGGACTTTCAGTCGTAGGTTAATCCTAGCTACTGTAAGCCATATTCCTTCCAGCTGCTGGCATCCCACCCCTCATGGGAACAATCCCGCGACTCTTCATGAAGCTCGCCAGTTGGCCCGGAATCTCGGCAAGGACTTCTTGAGCCAATTTAACTTTAGCCAAGTGGCTACTATTGTTACTCCCTCTAGCGGAATATTGTCCACCGCTATTAGATTGTGGACAAGCGGTAGCGAGCCAAGTGTAAGAATCTCGGTAAGGTATAAATTGGACGATATCACGCTGAGCAAATCGTCCGTTTGAAGAGAGGCGTACAGTGTCCCCGTCAAGCTCTTCCATATTATCAAAATTGGCATCTCCAACTCCAACAATTACGATGGACAATGGTAAGCCGGAGGCATTCACAATGGCCTAAATTGAAGCATATATATCAAAAATATGAAATTTTAGACATAATGGAAAACCGTATACACTTTTTAGCTACTCACCTCCTTGGTTAGCGGCATATCATTGATAATTCCATCGGTTATCATCAAAAGTACATAATAATGTTGCCCATTAGAATTTTGTAAAGCCATTCTGGCTACGTCGTTTATAATTGGAGCAAAATTAGTTGGTCCGGCCAGTTGGACTTGTCGAATGCAGTTCCTATAGGAAATATGACAATATTTTAAATTAAGAATTCTCATACAATAAATGAACCGCGTCGCAAAACATACCTGTAAGCTCCAAGCACACCAGGTATCCCAGGACAGAATGGCGTCGTATTAAAATTAACTGCAAATTTATGTGAAACAATTCCCGAAGGTGGGATTCTTGCTCCAAACCCGTAAACTGCATAGCTCTGAGAAGTATCATAGTCCTTGATAATATCCCCAACGGACTGAATGGCTTGTTCATAAGGATTTGGCATATTGGGGACTTGAGCAAAATAATGAAGCGAATTTGGTTCATTTGGATCTCCATTGGAGGCCGTAAAGTCAATTGCAAAGCAACAATGAATTTGAGTCCCATTGCTAATGTATTCTACAAAAGTATGGATCGGCAAAACCTTGCATTGTCGAAATATCAGTCGAGCAGTCTTATTAGTCTGAAAATTAGAGATAAAATGTAAGCTCGTTAAATGTGGTGAGGAGATGTACGTTTACAGAAATATGATCAATACCGTAATGGTTCAACTTACTGAACCGCCCTTAGTCAAGAAAACCCCTTCAGTGACCCCAACAGTTGACATGATTTTATTAAAAGTCGTCATATATTTTCCCAGATCCTTGTGGTAGCCATTTGCTCCCTCTTTAAAACATTGAATTTGGAGTACTCTGTCCTTGTCCCCATTGCACAATCGATTCATGGTCAACGACATTGGTTTCCAAATTGGATTTTCTCCAGGGTATGATTCGCTTCTATAGATGACTGTGTAATTCCCGGACTCATTTATTTTGGATAAAGTAAAAAATGTTTTCGGGGCGCAGCATAAGAAAGCAGAGCCGAGACAGCGACCTTCAATATTTATAATTGCCTGTAAGTTGACAAAAATCAAATTTAACGATGTCATATTTGACGATCGAATTCTTTAACGTTCAATAGCTACTGCGACCGTTGGGCCCAATACTGGTAAGGTCCATTTTTATGACCTTGCAGAATAACAAATGACGCGTACCTCTTCCTTTAATTCTGTCAGTTCTTCGGCCAAAATTATAATTGTGCCTTTACATTGCTTTCGGCTATTGACTTGCTGGTGCCCTGCTGAACCCCGTCTGACTTGAGAAAGTGGTAAAGTCAGTGAATTATATCCAGCCGATACAATTTGTCCCAAAGTGCATTCAGCCCATCCCAAGAAATCATGATTATCAAGCGATGCAGTTGCGTCGTCAATATCATAAACTTCAAATTTCAGCGGTTGCTCTTCTTCAAATCGGTAGGCAATTTGAACCTGTATAAATATTATTAATTTATCAGTAAGTGAACAACTTCTGAAATGTGTATTATGTCACCGCTAAAACCCAAAGTCAATGAAGAATCGAAATGATATGGATGGAAATTCGATTATGATGATTGGAAACAATTTAGATAGGAGTTTACAATTATAGGACACCGAATATTTTAAACCACCCCAATATTTTGATATTCGGCCAATTATGTGAAATGTTTTATCGATTCTTTATTCGATGTCAAAATCATGTGAAGCCGGATGGTATTCGACGAAATTCAGATATGGTAAAATTGCTAATTTTAGCAGATAGAGACCGATCTCTGCACAATTTTGTTAATGTGGCTCTTATAGAAGTTTGGCGGTATATAAATGTCAAAACACAATTCTAAATGGCCTGAAAATAGACTGCAACAACAAATAAGTGTCACGCTACAAATGATTGAGTACTAACTTTGGCTACAAAATCTGGATTGAGACAGTCCCAAATAACTTCCGTTCGAAGCAATTCCACCCATTCCGGGTATCCAAACAATTTGTGGTAGACAACACACATAGGATCAGATCTTGAAAATACATCTTTGTCCAGGAGGTCCCTGGAATACGCCAAAAGAAAATAAAATATTAATTAAGACTTCAAATGAATGTACAGGGTGGTTCATAGTCATTTATCGTATATTCTGAGTTTGATGAGGATAGTTACAAAAGGTTCATCGTAATAAGATGTGAGGCACTTTAAAATATTACTAGGTAATCATTAAAATTGGCTCAAGAACTTAGGTTGTATCGTTGTACGAACTATCGTGTATGTTAGCGTGAACGATTTGTTTTTAGATTTTACATTCTATCAATGACTCATTCATGTTATAAGTCTATTGAGTGACGTTTCATTGGATTCTATTTAGCCATACGATACCTCTAAAAGAGAACAATAATGCACCTAACGAGTGATAACCCTACCATACAATCTATTTAATTAATTCATGGTTACGGTCGGAAACATTATTATTATTCATTTTATTCAACTGTCAACTGATTTCGCATAAGTATTACGTGGATACCATATTTTTATATCGAACAACATGACAATCTGGGGGAGTCGACAGTCGAGTGTCTAAACTATTTTTAATGTACGTGTGACGAGACGAGTATGGTTTGTCATAATATGGTATGTGAAATACAGAAAATCCATAAATAATACAACGAACGCAGTATAACATTAGTACATCAACTATAATTATATTAAGCAGGGGAAAAATATTTGGTTGGCTGTCAAGTGGACGGAATTCGGAAATCAATGAAACATTGAACCGAAGAAACCTACAATTCAGTTGCAGTAAATGAGACTGGTCTGACAAGGGAGACCCACAAGATTCAACAAGCTGAATGAGAAAGCCATTAACCATTCAGCCTGGCACTTATTTCTACACTTCAATAATTATAGTTTGAATTAAATCCTCTGCAAAAAATATAAATACGTACTGGAATGTGAAGGACAATAGGTCCTGAATGTGCCATTTACAGTGAACTTTCCCTATAACTAATTATGAGGAGCATCTCTATTAAGTAATATGTATGTGTTTTCTGCCAATTTCTTCGAATTATATCTAATGCTTAGTAGTAGCAAGATCTGACTCTGAAAAGAACAGCTGCGTCGGTGAATTTATTTAATTGTGAATCTATGATGCTTGTTATGTGTTGCAATCTCGAAAATAAACCAAATTCAATTCAATTCAATTCAATTCAATTACGATTACCCTAATGCATTACGCAACACGTAATAGGCCATTGTATTTAAGTATTTCTAACACACGATTTTTAAATAAATTCTGTTTCTAGAGCGAGATTTGTCAGTGCGGTTTTCTCGTCAGCCGGGCATCCCTTGTGATGCGGAAGTACGTAAAAGAAATGGCAATAATGAAATTCTTGTCAAATCATTCTATTGATAAACAAAGGGCATGCCGGGAATTTGGCATTTTCCTCGGTTACTCAACCAGGAAGTGTTCCATCAAATCTCGAATTTTTATAAACCCTTAATAGTGACGAAGTAAGTGGCGAGTCTCCTTATATAAAGAGTAATATTTACTGCGTAAGTTTATTTATGAAAAAATACAATTTATATTTTACCTGCAAGAGATCGAGAGTTCTACGGAAGAAGTTGCTTCAATAGCTGTCCCCGGTGTAAATAATTGCTGATTCATAATTAATTTGTCCAAGCGTAGCTGTCAATGTATTCCGAATTTTTGATCAAAAGCACCACTTTGTCAAATTTAGCACAGAAATTCGCTAATCCTCAAAATTGTTCTGTCGTAATTTGGGCTACAAAACGAAAATCACTAAAAGTAGTTTATACTATTTTTCTATCCAACTACTCTGCCACTATAAGAACAAACAAATGAACATCGGAGGTCACATTGCAAAATTATATCAGGATTTCGCTACTGTTAAAGTTACAAAAATTCTAGTCAAATTATTTTATTCTTAGGAGTATACGACCCACATATAGAGTACGAGATTGTGCAAAATTTCCAGGTTACTGTTTCAGCTGTAGAAATGCTTTTGTATTATTTTGACTGTAGTAGCATGCAAAAATAAGCTCACAAACGATCGAGGTCAGTGACAAAGATAGACTGAATTCAGTTTTCAGTACTACAGTGTACAAAAGAGTTTGGAGAATGAGTATAGGTTCATGTACCGCGTAGAATTGGCACGGGACTTGGCCAACTTTCTGCGTAATTGTTTGTTGTTTTGATGGTAGTGACGTTCGCGAATTGAGTATAGCTAAGCCCCCCAACGTGCAAAAACTCTTGCCAGCGAATATTCGCATAATCATCGATTCTCATCTGAGTCTGGGTTCTCGTCTCTGATGGTCTGCGTTTATGTATACGTTAAACTACTTTTACTATGTGTGGATGACATTTCCGAGAATCTAACTAAGTACGTGAGTCATCCTATGACGCAATTCTTGAAAGGTTGAACTCGTTTGTAAACGTTGTGCAACAAGTTAAAATCATTCATAATTAATCCATAGGCTATTTTTGTCCGGGCTTTACTCGAAAGGATATTTTGAGACAAGTAAATGCCCGCCCTCGCTAAATAAAGCAACGCCAACGCAAGAACATTAATTTCAATCTAACACGACATTGCATCATAACAATATTTATTTATTATTGTTATTGTTGCCCTTTTTTTAAGACCCCGTAGGTCAAAATTATATTTTACTTTATAGTTTTTTATAAATAGGGCTGCATTTCTGGCAGGAAGGTGTTATACGGAGATTACAATTAAAAAGTTAATTTTGAATTAAATGTTACTCACGTAAAAGACAGAAGAGTAGTTAGTCCGGATTAATTACAAGATGAATAGAGGAATGGATCTACCAGACGCGCCACAAAATGTATATCTCACCTTTCCCGGGAACTCCTTGGTTGGGTTGCAATTAATGTTCCTAAGTAGGTGATGCGATCGCTGCTGAACATTTCCAGAATACCGTGCACACTGCACACTAGTAGTTAACACTTGTTTACATACCAATCAGTCTTAGCTTAAAAACTATTAAAACTAATGAATATTTCTAAGACTAAACTGTGTAAATAAAACTGAATGAATACCAAAATGTGTATTATGAGAGCTATCAGTATTTTAAGACAATATTATGACACTTTTGTTATCGCGAATGGTCAATAGCTTATTGAGAATACGACAACCAGTAGCCATGTGCCTTACTACTGGGATACACGACCTCTTATTCACCAAATTGTGATAGTGGAATTCTATTTTTAAGTTCTTTCTAGTGATAATTTCTCCGAGTCATGAGTCAGGCGTCATTACGAACTTCGAATTAATGATGGGTGGTTCCAGAATCCTGACGCTCGGTAGGGAAACAAATTATATTTCCACGTTAGAAATAAAGTAGAACATTAAAATCAATTGACCTGCTTTGTACAGGGTTTTTCATGAAACGTAACCCCGTCTATAAATAAAAAAATATGATGGAATGTTACTGCACCGATAATTTCCAAATTGACGTTAGCCATAGTACACGATCAAGTACAACAGATTTTTGGACCTCGTATTCTCTATTTCTCGTTTTATCTGAAACGCTCTAAGCTTCGGCCGACCCACCAGATTTAATGAGCAACAACTCTGTTTCGTACAAACTACATTTATTTTCCAGACTCTTAATGTACATCTCACATATTTCTGGGTCCTTAACCTATATCGTTAGTCTGCGGTGACTCATCCCCAACCTTCTTGTTCATATTTTCATAAATTACTTTTCGACACCTCTGACCTTTGCGTGACGAACTCGTACAGCAGCTGAACTGCCGCGTCTGTAATTAATCACCCTGAAACCATTACACTGCAACTATTAACCGTCATCAAATAGAAAACGTTAGAGAAGCTTTTAGTTATAGGAAATTACAATTAGAATTTACAATGAGTA
>JAQGCA010003294.1:0-12073 GCA_034698945.1 Protaphorura quadriocellata | reverse complement strand
GAAAAAATAAAATATAATTTTCAATTTTTTCCCTACTACTAGGGGGGATCGGCCGACGGGCCGATGGGCCTGCTAGTTTTTAATATTTTGACAATACAATGAACCAAAAAGTTGTGGACGACCTCTGCAGACAGTGGTTGTTAATTTTTGGACAAATTTAAAAAAAGATTAATTAATATTTAATTACTTTATGAAGGTGAACAGTTCGCCTTGTTAAAATTCATCTCTGCCCATCCCATCTCTCGCGGCCTAAATCATAGTTTTAAAAAATTCAAGTCATCCTTTAAAATATTGTTTTTCTTGTATTGCCCATTTTCAAAAATATTCCCCTAATTGGCCTTCACAATCGCATGAAACTGACTATCTTGTCAGTCATCACAGTTCTTCAAAAGTTCATCGTGAGTTAATCAATGCCTATTTGGATGCAAATTATCTGGTCTCTAAATTGTTTAATTTTCTCTCCGACTTTTGAACAATAATGCGGAAGATTACATTCTGGGGTGTAGATTAACTAAGTACGATTATTTTTTTCATAATTGGAAGAAAAACATTGATTTGATTGCTAGATCAAACTAGTTGGAGTTGGATCCACGTCGAATACTTTCTTAGGAAAATATAAAGTGTATGGACAAGCCATACAGATAGGAAGACAACGACAAAGGTTTAACTCGAGTTCAAGGCATAGTGAGGAGAGGAACTGCACAAACACGAATTCAAACTTTACTTACGTAAGCACCAATGGTGTAGCGGTATCATGTGTGATTCCCATTCACACGACCCGGGTTCGACTCCCGGTTGGTGCACTCAAAGTTTTGCACTTTCATTTCCGAGTAACAACACATTTTTTTAATTAATTTGAAGACAGCGGCCTAATTATATGGCCATATTGGTAACTTGAATAGCCCAGAGCTGGCGAACCTAAAGGGTTGAGCGTATAGCGTTGTAAAGCAATATTTTTTACTCACGATACTGATTTTGATTTTCCATATGATATCATCGAATATGAATAATAATATTTCTGCACCAATTTATCTCAAGGTACCACTCAACCCTATTTAAATAACATCGACCGCCGAAGATACTTTAAAATGGACAATGTACGTCTAGTTTTGTAGCAGTACTCCTGTGAATAGCACATCACTGAATTTTGACCAAATGTGGACTTTTCAATTGAAGTTACGTGAAGGATAGTAACTTAGCTCGGATTACGGTTATAAACGGTTATTCTCATTTTCACATTCAATACTGGAGATTTTGGAGACTCTCCCCTTTGTGTCGTGAGCTTGATGGTACTGATCATGTAAGGTCAGTGAAAGCTTGTTTGAAAGTAGACAAAATGAAGTGTGTTTGGAATGTAAGACAACCGGCGATCATTACAACTAGTCGGGAATAAAACAAATATGAGTCAACTTGCCCCACGACAATCCGCATTAATTTTCTGCCGGGAATTTGTACACCAAATTCAAATTGTATTGCATGGCAAACACGCGAGTTTGATTTTCTGAAATTGAAATTATTAGTTTTCAGTTTTTGGGTTTAGTATTTTGAAGTGGCGATAGTTGAAAAAATTTAAATAATTAAGTGTGCCACAATGAAGAAGCCGAAGCAAAAATTAGAAGAGGTCAACCAAGAGCGTATGGAGGAAGACGAAACGGACAATGCTGAAGTCGAAGACAACAATGGTACTGCTGAATTAAATGGTGACGATAATTTTATGGACGTTTCAATGCCACCTCCAACTGCTGACTTTCATAGTCTTAAGGCTCTGAAATTAGTGTCAGCCGTCATTCAGCGCCCTCAAGAATTCTGTAAGAAATTTTGCAAATCTTCTATAATTTCGATGAATTCACCCTCCGAAGAAAACCCAAACCTCCTTCTAGCCCAAACATTTCTTAAGACCTGCGGGCACGAAGAACCTGACCATAACCTTGAGGATTCAGAGGAAAACGAAAAACGAGAGAAGAAAATGCGAAAATTGAACCGAAAACTTGAGCGGCTGAACTACGTCTTCTCGTGTGAAAGTGATTTTTTCAAATCATTCTTAAAATATGGAATGCGTCACCCGGAAAATACAGACGTTGGGTCATATTTGGTAGAAATGTTGATTTCTGTTCTGTCACATCGTGTCGATTCTATAAAGAATCCGACACTCGGGATCCAAATGATGTTAAGTCATTCCCAAGCAGAACATATTTTTTTAGAAAAAGTCCGTAGACCCCAAAAACAAATTGCAGTCAAATTAGAGGATGCAACTAAAGAGGAAGTAAAAGACGTGGATGCCGAAGACTCGTCAGTTCCTCCGGTCGAGACTCCAGTACCAGTAAAGACAGTCAAAGTGAAGGAGGAACCAGAAAAATTCACAATTATGAAGACTTCCCTTCTAAAACTTTGGAAAACTTTGATAATTTCATTTACGGAAATCTCAAGACAAAGCGGAACAGAAGTGGACAAGAGAATTCTGGAAAATTCTGTTCCTTACCTAATGCAAATGTATGGAGGTACAATGAGTCCGTCTGACCTTCTAGTTTTTGACCTTTTTCGTATGTACACTTCACCAAAATTGGATGTAATTGTTGAGACACTTCCATTGTTTGGTCCAAAGTGCTTTGAGCAAACTAAAGCCGGGGCTTCAAATCCATTGTATGCTCATTCTACAAGGGCGAACACAATTTTAACTTCCCTCATTGACACGAAGGCATATTACTCCGCATTACAGTTTGACCCTAATAAACCTTCCAAAACGTCAGCCTCCTACGACCTCCGATTCCTCCTACCTCTTCTGTGTCATATTTTGGATGAAAGGAACGTCTGTGACGGGGGCAAGGTCATTGGTTACGGCTGGGTTTATTTTATTGCCAAAGGAATGTGTTTGGAGGATTTACAGCTTAGAACGATGGCGTTTCTAGCGTACCACAGACTTGTTCAATGCTTTCATCGACCAAAGGTTAGAATTGCACAAACCACAAATTAAATTTAAAAGCCCGTACGTTCTAGCTTAAATTTAGTTCACTGGTTGAGGTTGAGTTCACTCCAATTCATTTCCCCGTGCACATTTATTTAAAACTTTAATATTTTTTTTATTTCACAGGCTTTCCGGAGCAAGGACACCAAAATTTATTTACATTTCTTAACTGCCGTAAAAAGAGGTATTAAGGAGCTAGGAGAATGCAAAATTTCAAATTTATTGGCGACTTGGCTCATCTTTGTTTGGGATGTTTTGAGACAACCATCCAACTCCATGTTCAAACGTGTCACCAATTGTCTTTTCGCAAAACCAATTATTGAAATGACGATTCTTCCAGACTTTGTTCCTTTTTATAATGATGGAGATGACAATAAGTAAGTTTTTTTTTAAATAAAAGTTTCTACGTTCTTGAAGAGAATGTTTTGACTCAATTTATTGTTTTCAATTTTGCAGAGAAAGCCGAACTTGGATTCTGGACGTTCTGTATTGTGGGCTGAAAAGTAACGAAGATTGGAAAATTGCAAAAAAGTCACCGACAATCAAATTTCTGTGTGCTTCATTCGACCAAGAAAAAGTGAAAACTCAAAAGACGATCATCACAATTTTGTCTCGTGGAGCTGCGATTCCTGAAGTTGCGGAAAGTCTTGTTCACAAATATTGCATACTGTTGTGGATGTCAAACATAACAACTACGAGTAACAGTTTAAAAATAGATTTGAAAAAATTGTTTGATAACCTTGTTTCTAACTGTTCAGAAACTGAGACCACAAAATCGCTTTTTGAATTTGTTAGAGGCAGTGTGGGTTGGATTCATAATGTTAAGGTTGAACCAGAAGATGAAATAGAAATAAATGGATATTTGGAGTGATAAAATTTTAATTTAATTTCAAGCAATCTTAGTTTAATTTTATGTAATCGATATTATTATATTTTGGTATATTAAAAACAACTTGATTTCATCTTTTGCGGTCTGATAAATCCGAATTCGTTAATCCTCCGGTTGAAAAAGACAACACTAGGAAATTACACTCTACAAACAATATATGAAATACAAATTCAATCATTTCCACTTTTTGAGAAAGTCAAAAAATTCTGCGCATTTTATCTCCCGTAATATTTTACCAGGCATGTGTTATGAATAAGTCTGAGAGTTAACAGGAAATACTTAATCTCTTTAATGACGTGGTTAATAGTATCTTCAATTTATTCGTCCGTAATGACATTCTAGCTTTAAGAAATCCGATAATATTACTAAAAGAAAATATTCATATCCATTCTTACTACAGAGGTCTTACTTCAGTTTCGTAATAATTACTGTGAATGGTTTCTTTCTGGTTCTGGCAGCTGGAATACAATTAGTTATTTAGTGTTTTCTTGGGATTATATTTTATTACATTTTACTCGCAATTTCAAGTATAGAAACGAACGCTCGAGGGTTTTTGAAAATAAATCAATTTTTTGGAGATTCAACTCTCACTTATTGGATTGGAGAGATTCCTATAGCTGTCGGGACTTTTTATGACCTTTTCGGGTTGATATATCAGGTCATAATGAATACAGTTTTTGCCGTCATGTCTTCGCATTCGCTATTTTTGTGCCAGTTTGTGATATTAAGTTATTTTTCAAAATAACCATGAAGTGCATCTCAAAATACATGAAAATGAATTAATTTTTATCCGTTCTTGGCGCGAAATTCTCCAATATTTGAATTCGAGCTAATGCTCGGCACGGTACACGAGGGAATGAGATGAAAAGACTTTTTCCCCTGTAAAACCTTATAATATTCTGAATACATCTACAAAAATTTGAAAAGAAACTGACAAATCTAACGGATTGGAAAAATGGGAAGTGTTGCTCCGCCGTTCATTCTTTGCCCACTTTCAGAAAGTAAGGAATTAGTAGGAATCACCCCTGATCGACTAGAAAATAGGGTAATCGTCACACTTGGAAAGAACATCGCCATTCGATACCATGTAAGATTATAAAATGTCAAAATATTGTATTTTGTATTACTTAGGTGATTTTATTTTCGAATACTATAATTTGTGAGGCTAAACCGGGGAATTCTAAATTCTGAAATGTAAGGCAATCAACGAGCACGCTAAGGTTAAATGCAGGCATGTCTGAGCAGACACTACAATTAAAAAAGGAAAACTGGAAGTCGGCCTCAACCGCAAATACAATTACGCGACAGTTTCATTTTTTATCGGCCATTATTTTCTTTACAGGTTTTAGAACAAAAACAAGAAGCCAGCTGGACTTGCAGTAGACACTGGTTGACATCCCCAGTCGTCTTCTGCCCTGACTTTGAAAAATATGGTGCTATAATTGACAACAGTCAAGTAGCCTTATGGGACGAAAATGACGCTCATTTAACTTCCAGGAAGAAATATAAGGTAATCAAGCTATTTAATATAAGTAAAGGTCACAATGTTACTGTTAATTATATCAAAACAATGACAAAACCTTTGATTATTTCATATTTCTTCAGTTTCCAGATCCTATACACATGCTACATATAACTTCAAATGAAACAACTCTTATCATCTTCAAGAATGGAACAGTAAGGTCTCTCTCTGATGCGATTACAAATCGGAGTATTCCGGGTTTACCAATTTTGGATGAATCGACAGAAATTGTTGATGATGTCGTCATGGATGAGAAAGGGAATTATATATTTTTAGTATCTCGAAGAAAACCAGCACAAAAGGTTCGAAATTGTGTTGCTCTTTTAATTTTTACGTTTAAATGTTAAAATGGACTCACCATGTCACCATTAACAGCAATCAGACTAAACTACACTGTTAAGGCGGATTAGTTTATTCAGTTCAAATGCTGAAATACCCTGGAGTCCTGGTCACGAATATTAATGTTTCATTGGCTAGTTCATTCTGATTTTCAAACCTGATCATTAGCTTTAAATTCGCACTTTTTTCGAGGCTTTCAGCTGCTCTTAGATTTTTTGGATCGACTTATAGATAGGGAGATATTTTAATACGCAAATGAATTATCTGTCTGTGTATTTATTGGTTCCATGTATATTTATTTTAGTTTTCTGTTATATGATTTCTAGCCAACTTCGAGGTGCGGTGTTGAAAAGGCAAAAGCGTTAAGAATCACAACACTCAAATGTCCAACGAGTTCAGAACGGGAAGGAAATGAATCAATGGCGTGGGAAGAAACTGGAAATACGGTTCGAGTTTCACCGGTTGGTGAAGAGATATTGGGACGAAGCGTTGTTGTTGCTGGAAATTCAAGCGCATTCGTATACTTGTGTAAGTTATTCAAAACTGTTAAAAGGTTATAATTCCAAGGAACTGAAACTACTGAAATATCAATCACCTCGTTGTCGCGAGCTTAAAAAATAGTTTTCTGCATTGGTGTTTTTCCCTACTGCTAGGGATATACATACCCCTGTTGGAATTGTTAGGATATTTACTCTGACTATACAAGCAATAACTTTTGGCATTTCCTTATTGGCGAATGCAGAATACGTATACTGCAGACACCTGGTAAATTTTTATAATCTATGCTTACGAATTTGGGAAAATTTTAAGATGAATGTGAACCACTTAGCTGATTAGGTAATAGTTTTTGAGATATGATCACATGAACAGTTCACTAATGATATTTTCCTACTCCTACGTGGCAGATCGCTGACATCGGATTTTGCTTGGAGAACCGACAAATTGCAATACCACTTTTTCATAACTCAAAAAAATACCATCTTCAAAATTCCTTATGACGTGTATATTATTGAAATGCCTGGTAAATATTATGTGGAAAAAAATATATAGAAGTTATTCGGCAAATATACAATATGGAAAATTAGATTTGTAAGTCAAATATTATATTTTATTCCAGGTTCTGATGGTTATTTGTACCGCCGATTCCTTCAATCGAATTCTGATTTGGTTGAGAAGATACAAGACGTTGATGAAACCGAAACTAAGATTGCTTACATTGGAAAATATATCAGCAAGTCAACCCCGGCCATCTTGTCTTCCCTGAACGCTTCCACAATTGTTGTCTACGGGTGTGATCCATCCGAAGAAGGAGCTACTGTATTTATTTACGATATCAACTACGACTTGATGCTTTCCAAACAGTCGTTGAAGTTGTTCGGATCGCCAGCAATCATGTTCACAGTTGGAAACAATGTATTCGTTCCAGTCGGGCTCCACATTTTGGTTTTGGGACTTAGATTGACGAAATCCCTTTTATCTTCTTTGGTCGGTCAACATCAAATTCGGGGACTTGATTTCTTTGAAAATCGTGACCCGTGGAAAGCGAAGGCTTGGGAAGAGGACAATGATTTTAAACTGAAAGAAATTAAGGACGACGATGATACTGCAGCGACGGTAGACTATTCTGGGTTTGAGGATTTGGTCACGTTGGTCAAAACCTTAGAGAGTAATGGGCAACCTCAATCTTCGTAAGTTTCCTTTACTGGTATCCCTTTTATGTGCAGGGTGCTTCAAAAAATTTACAGCCGCGTTGAAAAAAGCAAAATATACTTTTTGTACAGAATTCTGTAGACAACCAAATCGCGCCGTTGTAGAGCACATAAATTCTTATGTAAATTGAAATGCAATATGAAAGTTAGTTGATTTACATTTTACAGGATTTGTGGACAAATAATTCCAAAAATATTGGAGAATGGATCATCGGCGGCTATAAATTGGGCTATCGATTATTTCTGTGACATCCCCGAGTTTTTTGTGGTTAATTTGTTAGCCTACTTACTTCTACCTATGGAAAGAACTGAGAAGAGAGCAGTGAAAGTGGAACCTTTGGATGAACTACTTCCAATTGAAAACAACACGACCGGACTTTCAAATGGCAGTGTAACAAATCCTGACACGATTTACATTTATCCAAGCCAACCACAAATAGCTCGTCTACTCATTCGACCGTTTGACCATAAACAAATGATACATAGTCTTCGTGCTTTAGAATTTGAAATTGCAAAAAAGTTTCTGGAATATTTGATAAATAGGATGGAATCAAGTTGGAATTTTGAATTTGATAGTGAGGTTGAAAGTACGAATGAAATATCACAATTGTTAAAATGGACTTGCACAATCCTAGACACACATTATCCTCAATTTGTTTTTCATGACGAAACTGTGCTAGTTGATTCTTTATTAAGTCTTTTGAGAGAAAAATTTGCATTTATGGATGAAATAGAAACACTAGAACCTTTATTGACACTCACAATGACGAAAACTTCTTACGAACCAGGACCTTCTCCCAGTTCAAAGTATCGTTGTGAAACTGTTGTATTTGACTAAAATATTTACTTTTCAATAAAAATTGTAATATTTACAACTCTTTTTCTTTCTGATCGAATAATAGATTTATTATCGAATAATTTTGGTTTTTCGTAATTTGTTGTTTGCAAAATTCGGCAGCGTAATAATTCAAGCGCTAAAACTGCAAATATTTAAGGATAACCAACATTTATTATGAGCAGTGCGCACGTTTGTAATCATTGAATGCATTTTTTAATTTTGTGTCTATACAGTTTACACATTTGACTAAAATTTAGAACTTTTCTCTCCACCCTCTAAGTTCGAACCAAAGCGACTATTTACATTCATTTAAAGTTCATCCAGGTATGGAACATTCCCTATGTTTCCATATGAAGTCATGCTCAACTTTCCGCCACTCTTCACCACCTAAAAAGTATTTAGCAATTGATTAACCATTAGTTCATTGAACAGAGTCTCGCTCAATCTTAATACCAATATTATAAACGCTAGACTACACGGAGCGATCAAAAACTATCAGAACTTATAATTTTGTGTTTAAAATATTGTAACTTGGATATAACATTGAATATATCAGGGTGGATTGAATCGTAATTGTATATATTTTTTCCCATGATTTTGTTTTTAGAATCTGAGGAGAATTTTCAAGTGATTATAGGAAGTTTAGATTGTTAGTATGCACGTTCACTTACATTATTCAAATCTGTGGCCGTAACAGAATCAATCAATAGATATAAATCCTGAAGAGAACTGACTCGTTTATTGTGCAAGCTTTGCAGCCCAAGGTCGTCCAATAATGCAGCGTCTGATTCAAGTGTTTGTGCAAGATCAGCTTTCAAAATGGATTTTGCAAGAGCTACATCTGAGTCACTGTATGTTCCTCGGAGAATTTCACTCGCCTTCTTTGTAAGCTATAAAGTAAAGTAGTAGACTTCAGATTAGATGATAATTTGCAAATTCCAACACAACGCAATGAATTGGTATTTAGTAAGCTCAATAATGTTAACGTTATGAAACATATTAAAATATACGGAAGAATGGAACGAACAAGAATGAAAAGAAAACCGAAGTATTCTTAAGTATTGTTTTACAATTCTTTAAATCGATTTATAGATTGGAATCCAAGGTTAAATGAATTGTTCCAGTTTAAACAAAATACCTGCTCAATGCAGCACGTGTTGGCGATTAGGAAGACACCGAGAAGACCGGTGTCACTGTAACTGGTGCTGAATCCAGTTGCCACACTCTCGAGGGGAGTGGCTTTTGTGGCCGCAACCAGTTTTCCACTTGAATTGACTCCCCGCTTGGTTCTTGGGCCAGAACCTAAAGCACGATGAATTAGTGCGGCGGCGACCATTTCCTTCGGTTTGTTGACTCTACGAATTGGAAAACTAAATTAAACACGAGAACAAGAGTGTTCGGATTTGAATATTGAAGACCAATATACAAAACTCAAACTAAAAATATCGTAAATATTTCACTTATAATTACCCAGCTCCCTGAAGGGCCACTGCAACGTATGCAAGGCCACCAGCAGCCTCTTTCCTAACTTCAGCTCCACCGTGATATTTGGACGCCTCCACGGCACGAGTTCCATCTCTCACACCTAGCCTCCGGGCAAAATCAAGAACTTGTTCATGAGGTATGCCGACTCCTACAACACTCGCTTCTCTAAAGTTGGCTGTCACAAATTGGGAGAGCTGAAAGCAGATACTTCAACTTAATATGTGTAATGTTTGAATAGTTTGAAAAATCATTATAAGAAAATTGACGTCAGATCTTCCCTATTTGTTTCTAATTTACCCTTACCATTTCGGTATCGTGCTTTCCTAACATGTGCTTTGGGGTATACAATGAGTTTCCTAATCCTCGACGGAAAGCGGCTTTATGTAAACGTTCTAAAACTCGGACTTCTGGTGGTCGAAGAATTCGATCCAACTTCTGACGAGGTAAGTGGTCTTGGAGTTCCCAAGGTTTAAACACTTGATTAAGGGCGACATCCTGAAGATATTTCTCACATTTTTGGCTAGAATAAAAAAATCATTACCATTGAACCTAGTGGTGGGTACGGATACTACGGATTATTAGTTTTAATACTTTTTAAAATGTAATTACATTTTATCTCTCGTGGTCTCTACGGTGTAAGCAATATGTTCTCGCCCAGACGTACACCACAGATTTCCTCCCAATGTTTCAATGTTGCGAGTAATGCCGAAATGGCTCGCACCAGAAGTTCCCAACCCAGAGAAAATTCTCAAGGCGTGAACAACACCATAATTTCCGTCCTTTTCATACCTCGATCCGGCCCTGTATCCAGATAAAAGAAAGCATTACTTTAATTTACTCAATAACTACCGATTCGTTTTACTGGTTAAGTATATATGAACATTTACTTGAAGTAAATAGCAAGTTTTGAGAGAGCTTTGTTGGTCTCTACGGAGGATACAGTAACATTGTCGAATGTTGTTGTTTTCACTTCCTCTTTAGGTGTGTAATACGGATTCGTTGTAGGTCCAGAAGATCCCTTAGATTCTTTTGTTTTTGCCGCGGCCGCGGCTGCGAAGGCCCGAGTGTTCTTCAGCTGAAAACAATACATTACTCCCAGCGTTTTTAAGAAATATAAATAAAACTCAAACAAACGAAAGAACGGGTTGTGCAACTGCTGACTCGTAATACAAAAGCATTAAAGCAATTACACAAATTCAGAAAAAACAGTACTGCTGATAGTAATGATTACTAACTGCTAACTGCTAACTACCAAACTAAAGTTTTGTGTACTCGTACACTAGTAAATGACTTGTACGTTATATAAATGTGTCGGGGTATAGGATGTCACGGTACGGTGCATATGGAGAAAATAGTACGAAGTAGAAAGTCTATTTATCGGTAATCCGTTCTCCGTCGATGGCGACCCAGCTAGATTGGGTTAAGTAAACCTTCAAAATATAGTCTTTGTCTAACTATTTTCAATTTTTTTAACCCTTTTTTCGGAATTGAATTGGACGGAAAAATATTGCTGACCTTAACTTATAGCTACAATTGTAATGGAAGTTTAGAAAGTTCTCCATTGGTCTACGTAAGTTGCGCATTCTCCACGTAAGACTACCCGATTCTACTTTCACTGAATTTTCGGCAAAGGTCATGACCTCCGATTCAATTTGATTTTCATTGGCCAATCGCCAAAAAACTTTTAAAAATTACTAGAATACGTGAATGAATTGTGACTTACCGAAAGAGTTCTAAGATAAGGAGTCAAGGTGGGTTGGAGAGCCATTTCTTCTCACTATCCTTGACCTCTGACTGACCTCACGAATTAATTCTCAAAGGTTGTTATTTTGGGTTTGGGTGTTCCACCACTTCAGCTATTCCAAATTAATTTCAAACCGACCCGCGATTCAACATTCAGCTCCTCACGACTCCGCTGATAACCAAATCGGCGCAACACGACAGGGTTATACTAAAACCCACGCCCGAAATGGTCAACGCTGTTGCCAAATGTAAAGAAATGAGTTTACTGTGCCTGCACGCCCAAGTTTTCCTCAATTTGACAGTGAACTTTCGGCGTGGGCGTGGGCGTGAAATTGAAATCGTCATTTTCTATTAGAGAATTTGCTATGGTATTAGCACACGTCCACGTCCACGCCCACGCCCACGCCAAGGGTGCAATGTAAAATTAGAGAAAGCCTGGGCGTGGGCGTGGGCGTGAGATTAAAATCATCGTCTTCTATGAAAGAATTTATTATGATACACGCCCACGCCCAGGCCCACGCTCACGCTCACGCCCACGCCCGCGCAGTCTTTTCCCGGCAATTCCCGTCTGACCTACCCCGGCTAA
>JAQGCA010003293.1:0-12074 GCA_034698945.1 Protaphorura quadriocellata | reverse complement strand
AAAGAGTAAAAGAGTTTAAAAGAATTCCGATTTTCTCGGCCGTGCTGATCAAATTTTAAGCTAGTCAGTGAGAAATAGCTCCTGCTACAGCACACCCACACACAAACACACACCACATAACATTGTATGGGTCGAGCCTTACGGGCGATCATAATCAGACAAAGGGGAAAGTGGATATTTTTTAGTCCGAAATTTGAAGATATCCTGCGACATAGGTCGCAAAATTGTTCGGATTTGCAAAACACCTAGTAACCGCGTTGTTAAGAATTCTCAAGTGTACTTCTTGCACTAGGGTCCTCATTTGTCAATACGTATATGTATCGTCAGCCACCCACGTATTTTTATTGAGTTGACTGATATACCATTTGCATTTATTTCTCATATTTGAGAGTAAACATTTATTCATTGGAATTTAGTTTCAGAATCATCTTTCTATGCATGGCTTACAAAAATTTAAATTTTACTATTCCCGATAGCAGAGTGTGGGTTGTTAAAGCTGTTTGTCCCGTTACCAACCTCACTATTATCCAGACTATTATCATTGGAATTACAGGACATACATACAGGGTGTTCCAAATAAATATACCAGCTTTCAAAAATTAATAGCTTCCAATATTCTCAAAAAAAAGTATTTTTGTTGTAATCTCAAAACGATTTATTTTTTCTTTTACAACTTTTACCTTTTCGGATTAGCGGAGGGTAGCATATTCGATGTAAAGGCCTCAGAATTGATACTTGCTTCTAAAGACGCTGGTGTAAAGTAAAATTTGTCTGCATTTTGCGTGGTGTTTACCATTGAAACAGAATATTTATCATAATAGTACGGTGTGGTGCTTACGAGGAGAACGTCAGGACGGATATATTTCGAAAAATTTAAAATTCTTACCAACATTTCAGGTTTAGGTCAGCAGTTGACCCCCGGCCAGATGAATTTTGTACGGAACCACGCAGAACGATGTTACAACACTTGTCACATTTATTCTGCCTAACAGCTAACCACGAACAGGAAGAAAAATGTGACAAGTGTAGAGGAGTACTAATGGAGAGTTGAGGCGGGAAGAGAAACGGACAGCGGTAGCTGGACGTGCAATTCCTACCTCCAGAACTTGACCTTTGTGCCAAGGTTTTGTGACCTTATCGGCTGCATTGGCAACAGTTTCTTGGACATCCGTATTTCAAACCGCATTTTTGGCCCAATTAAGATAAGTGTGACAAATTTAATAAAATTAGCCGCTCTAAACCATTTCGTTAAACAATAAATTAAATATTTGTTACACACTAATAAAAATAATTTGAACAAGTATAAGGGAAATAAACATTTCTTTATATCAGCTACATTCTTTTCCGATCAATAAAATTAACTGGGAATAATTAATTAGATATCAATTATTTGCTAAGATTAACGGTTACTCATATGAACGATTCAAATTTCTTGCCATTCTTAAATTAAATTTGAAAAATTGACAATCGGCCCGAAGGGCGTAGTTTTTTTTTAACTTTCTTCACAACATGCTGAAAAGGGAGACAATTTGCTAGAATTCTTTCCATGTTCGCTCTAAGTTGAAATACAAAATTATTAATCGGCTCGAAGGGCCGCAATTTTTTCAGTGTTTTACTACATTTCAATTAAAATTATATTACATTTTTTCATTTTTTTTGCGCCCCCATCAGCTCGCGCCCTTGGGCGGATGCCCGTACTCGCCCATTTCTAGCTTCGGCTCTGCTCCTCTGTATGTGTTCTGGTATGTCTGGTCAAACTGCCTATCTCAGAGAATGATTTGGTACAAATTTTGCATTTATATGGCTTCTCTCCTGTATGTGTTCTGATATGCCTAGTTAAATATCTGGACTGAGAAAATGTTAAGGCACAAATTTCGCAATTAAATGGTTTCTCCCCTGAATGTGTTCTGATATGCTTAGTCACGTCGTGATAGTAACCGAATGATTTTGAACAGACGCTGCATTTGTGATTCTCTACTGTTCGGACCCTTGTGGGCGATAGCACATCCGCCTTAACTTACTTCGGTCCACCGTATTGATCGCCATTGTTGACTTCGGTCCTGTCCAATTTTTTCTGTTCGAAGTGAAGCCTTGTGAGGACTACACTCAAGTGAACATCCACTCCGAGCTTCCAGTCATTTCTGATTTTTTCTTTGGCAGTGCTCGATCAGTTGAATTCTGAAGGAATAATGATGCGAATTTATTTTACGATAATAAGCGACAACCCAACAGATAAGAATTGCAGTAAGTTTAAGATTACAACTCGAGAGAGAGACATCTTCTTCAAGAGAGAAACGTCTTTAAATCGTGCTACATAAACAGGTGCACAAGTTGGCCCAATAAGCAGGCGTCATGTTATTTAACTTGTGACAGGTTTGGGACCCATAATGATAAATCTTACCCTTTGTTTCAAACAAGAATTTTAAACGTCACTCAAGTGATTTGACAATTTCCGCCTCCAGTGCACACTCTCAATAAAAATATTTATTTGTATTCTCTATTACGTTCTCGGCATTCGAAAGGAGTGAATTGTGTAAAAATTAGACCTAGAAAATAATGCGACCACCGCTTGATTTGTTGACACAAAAACTATAAAATAATTGTGGAGAAAATTGTTCAGAAATGTATACTTAGTTGGGACAAAGAATTCTCAACCACACTGCACTGCAAATTCTGCCTGTCTCTCTCACATAAGGAATTCTGTTCTATCCCGTGCTCACGTAATGGTGCGTTTTGGTATTTTTCCTATCTCTCACAATGTTAGAATTTGGCATTTTCCCTATCTCTCACAATGTTAGAATTTGGTATTTTCCCTATCTCTCACAATGTTAGAATTTGGTATTTTCGGATACCGGTGGGACACTTAAGTGGGTGGCACGCGCGCGCGCTAGCGTATCTTCAACCTTCAACCTCTTCCCAGGTCTTATTTATTTTGAGGGTCAGGATTGTAAAAATATCATTCCCGAGCAATTCGGATGCAATGGAACCACTGGATTTAGTTCCATTGTAAGTTGAAGACTAAAACCACAAAAGAGAGAAACGTCTTTAAATTGTGCTTCATAAACAGGTGGACAAGTTGGCCCAGTAAGCAGGGGTTATGTTATTTAATCCTTGAAGGGTTCGGGACTCATTATGATAAATCTTACCCTTTGTTTCAAACCAGAATTTCAGACGTCACTGAATTGATTTGACAATCTCCGCCTCCAGTCCACACTCGCAATAAAATATATTCATTTGTATTATCTATTACGTTTTCGGCATTCAAAATGAGTGAATTGTGTAAAAATTAGATCAAGAAAATAATGCGACGACCTCTTGATTTGTTGACACATACACTATAAAATAATTGTGGAGAGAATTGTTCAAAATTTATAGTGAACTTCCTGATGGGACAACGAATTCACAACCACAGCAACTGCTTGTCTCTCTCACGTCACGTCGTTTACACTGTCGGTGAAGGAAATAGAAATAGTTTCAGGGTCATTTCTGTGGCGAACTTATTTTGAGAACACTGACATGGGAGGAACCTTTTCAATTGAAGCTCGGACCTAGACCCTCTATACAATTCTACATACCAATTCGCATCCCCTGGAGTCAAAAGTCAAAAGTCGTCTGCACAAATGGAGTACTTTTTCTTTGCCTGACTTCGAAAATTTTGAAAAAAAATCCTCATTGGATATATCAAAGAACTTAACGGAACTCAAAATCTTGACGAAAAAGATTATTTCAATTTTTTTCAAAATCTTCTGTAATGTATCTAATACGCACCTTTCAACATTGACGCGAAATGAAAAACGCTGAAACAGTATGCATTTTAACACACGATTTAAAAATTATCCAGGGGATTTTCTTTTCAAAATTTTCGAAAATAATTCAAAAAATATATTTCATTTGCGCAGATGACTTTTAACTTTTTTATTCCCGGTGTGAAAAAGTGTATTGTAAGTCTAAGTCGGAGCTTCAATTGAAAACGTTCCCTTGTGAAAACAATTACACAAATCCTACGCAGCTGCGTTCGTACGGTTTGAAACTGGACCTGAGAGTGGTTGTTCCAAGAATAGTGAATTTCCTGGGAGAACTTGTACTGTATTATGATGATGAACTTCGGGTGCAGTCGAAGCGGTCATTGTTTTAGTCGTATGGTCATAGAAAGGTCGTATTCTTTATATAAAGCTGCTAAACTCCGGATATTTGTTACCCTCATGCCAAATACACTCTACGGGTTGGAGCATCTATTCGAAGTTTCCACTAGCAGTACACAGTGGCAACTAACCGAAGGATTATCTTCACAGAAGCCTCAATTCCGTTAGGTTTGGCTTTTTTATATTATTTTGTATTATGTTTTCGGCGCTCGTTGATGCTTTAGTTTTCAAATGAGTAAATTAATTAAAAGTTAGTTGGTGATAATTAAAGCAAACAATTCGTAATTTCTTGAAATGTGGCTGGAATAGAAAGATGTATGTTGGTGTGTATAAGTAACTGTGTTTGTGTCCCACCCATGTTCTCTTTGGCAATGAGGAAAACAGAAATAATTTTGGAGTCATTTCTGTGTCGACGGAGTGACGGAACCTCTTTTGAGAAAACTAACAATAACAAACAATTACACAAATACATCGGACCTGCGTTCGTACGAATTGAAACTCGATCCGACCGGTTTGCTCCAAAAATACATTTTCTAGGAAAACAAGTATTCTAAATAATACATATAATATGATTCCTCCCTTTACCTACTCATCCAGGTATTAAGTTTAAAAAGAAACAACGCAAACTTCCAGAGAATAAAAGTAATTCCATAGAACCGTCATCATTCCATAGATAAAGGAGACTCATTAATTCATAACGTTTCGTCAATATTCATTCAGTCCTCCATCCACGTATTTTTGAATGAATCGGCCGATTTTCAATTTCCATTTAATTTCTAAATTCGAATGCACACAATTATTTATTACAACGAATTTAGAGTACTCTTCCTCGTCACTTTTCTTTCGGTATTGCCGTCTGTTTCCCTTGTTGGTAATTTATACTTCTTTTCTCTCTCTCTTTCGCATCGTTTTCCAAAGTTGGCGGCTGGTCAACTTTGAAGAGAAGAGAAAGATACCGAAAAGCCGAAGACCAAAAAGAGAAAGACGTAACGAAGAAAGTACTCTAAATTCGGCGTTAGAATTCGTAAGAATAACTCTGTTTTCGGAAATTAACAAATATAATAAGTAAGCAATCCAAAGCAAAGAAATCTTGTGCAACACAATTATACACATTTTTGTGTAGAAGGAAAAGTACACATATTGTAGTACGGTTAAACGCCTTGGGAAGAGAACTATTTAGATTAACCAGCAGACAGTGGGTCTGGGAAAACCAACCCTCAACCGAATGAAATTAACCAACAAAGTTAACAATGAATAAATCACTAGATATCAATTAATTAATACGACTAATAATTACTCCTTCTAAAATATTTTCGGACCGAACGACTAATTACAACATTACGCGAGATGGGATATCTTATTCAGAATACCTGCCCCCCGTGTAGTTCATTGGATATGAAGAGATTTCCGGTTCGGATGAAAGAATCAACTCAGATGGAATGCCTTTGGAAGAATGCATATCTCATGTTCTTCAGCATGTCAAACCCTCTCTTGGCTCCCAGATATCAAATATTACTAACCGTCCTAAAGAGAAACTAAATTTGAACCGACTTCTTTAATTTGAAACATAACGAAAAAAGTGTGAGCAGAAATTTTATTCTTTATACTTTAGTACCGACTCGAAATTGGTGGATTCTGCGTTCGACGGGTCGATAGATTGATAAATAAATTCTTTAAACATTTTGTTCGTATCTATTTTTTATTCATTTTCTGAATCCAAGGTATACAACACGAATTTACAATATCAACATTGCATGATCATGTCAATTCCCGAAATAAATTGCAATTAAAGAGCCATGGAAAAGTAAACACATTGTCTGGAATCAGACAACAAATCAGTACAATTTCAACAGTGAAACATATATTTCTACAGAAAGCGAGCATTAATTTAGAAGACTTTACATAACACTTCCCACACGTGTAAGACCAAAGGTGTGTAGTAAATCAAATCATTGTAATTTAATATCGACATTCCTCAGACTTCTGAGCAATCCGTCCATTACATGACGCTTCCCTACAATTCTGTTTGAGTCATTTCTATTTCACAAGCTGAGATTGAAATGAGCGCAATAAAAAGTGGTGCTGGAAATATCGAACCAGACGCCGTATATTTCCAACATATTTTTCCTTCTATCGAGTATATATGCAAAATACGAACTCATATTTAATTAATAAATCAAAACAATTTTAACCATAATTATGTGAAACCTAACTACATGGAGTAACTCAAAAAATCAGTTTAGAATTCTTGCTACCATTGGCATAGAGTCCTTAGTAAGATACAACAAATAAATTCTAATGAATTAAACTAGTGATATTAACGGTTCAAGTAAAAACAGTTCGGATGGTTTTCCTTGGCAACATTTGTCGTCAAACAGTACGTTAAAATCCTTACAACAATAAAAAAGGGTGTTTTACAAATAATGTAAGTAGGCAGAATCGTAAATGAATGTTATCATAAGATCTTTTAACATTTTATAAAGCAAGCTTACACAAATTGGGATTAATTTATCCATGAAATCTTATACACTTCGTGGAATTTAACAATTGGGAAAACCATTTTGCAGATCAAAGGTTTGGTTTCTCCGTTCAGTGAGTTCTAATACTCCAATACTTCTAATACTCGTTCGATTTTGCATGAATTGGACACTTCTATATTTTCTCTATTTTGTGAGTTCTATTAATATGCTTGGTCAAATTGGCGTTCGCCGAAAATGGTTCTGCACAAACCTCGCATTTATACTTTTTCTCTTTAGTATGAGTTTTCATATGTTCAGTCAAGTGGCCGGATCGATAGAATTGTTTAATACAAATTTCACATTTATAAGGTTTTTCCCCTGTGTGTATTCTGATATGTCTTTTCAAAAAGCGGGACTGAGAAAATGATTTTTGCACAAATTTGACATTTAAATGGTCTCTCCCCTGTATGCGTTCTGATATGGTCGGTCAAACTGCCGAACTGGATAGTCAAATTGGCCAGACGAAGAAATGATTTGCCACATATTTCACACTTAAATGGTTTCTCCCCTGTATGTTTACTGATATGGCGTGTCAAAGCGCCGGACTGAGCGAATGATAAGGCGCATATTTCACACTTAAATGGCTTCTCCCCTGTGTGGGTTCTGATATGAATGGTCAAATTGGCCAGACGAAGAAATGATTTGCCACATATTTCACACTTAAATGGTTTCTCCCATGTATGTGTACTGATATGGTGTGTCAAAGCGCCGGTCTGAGCGAATGATAAGGCGCATATTTCGCACTTAAATGGCTTCTCCCCTGTATGTGTTCTGATATGATTAGTTAGAGCACTGGACTGAGAAAATGATACTCCACAAACTTCACATGGAAAGGGTTTCTGCCCCGTGTGTGTTCCGACATGCCTGGTCAAACTGCCGATCTGTGAAAATGATATGGCACATATTTCACACATGAATGGCTTCTCTGTATGTGTTTTGGTGTGTCTGGTCAAACTGCCTAGTTGAGAAAATGATGCGCTAAAAATTTTGCATTTATATGGCTTCTCCCGTGTGTGTGTTCTGATATGGATGGTCAAATCACTGGAAGAGCTGAATGCTTTTGGACAAAATTTGCATATAAACGGTGTTTCCCCTGTATGCGTTCTCATATGCGTAGTCAAATCACTGGAAAAGCTTAATGCTTTTGGACAAAATTTGCATTTATACGGTCTTTCCCCTGTATGTGTTCTGATGTGCTTCCCTAAATCGCCGAGCTGATAAAATTATTTCACACAAACTTCACATTTATATGGTCTCTCCCCTGTGTGTATTCTGAAGTGTTTACTTAAGTCGGCGAACCGAGAAAACGATTTCGTACTGACTTCACATGGAAATGGTTTCCCCCTCGTGTGTGTTTTGATATGCGTGGTCAAGCTATGCAACGACCCGAAGGATTTTGAGCAAAAGTTGCAGTTGTGATTCTCCTCAGTCTGGACGTTTGTGTGCGAAAGCACATCCTGGTTGACCTCCTTTAATCCAACGCAACCATCGCTATTGTTGATTTTGCTCCTGTCTAATCTTCCCTGCTCCAAGTCAATTCTTGATAAGACTACACTCAAGTGAACATCCGCTCCGAGCTTCCAGTCAGTTCTGATTAATTCCGCACCTGACATTCTTGACACTCCTCGATCAGTTGAATTCTAATTCAATTATGAAAGGGATTTACTTTACGATAATAATGGACAATCGTACGGACACCTAATAAATTTATTTTGTATGAATTTCAATCGAGGATTTCTAAAAAATGAAATTTTGCACCCCTTGCTCGATTACGACGTTTTAGTCAACAGTTTAAGTTCCCTAACGCCACTCTGAGCCAACCGGTTGTCACGTTTACGTAGGTGGTCACAGCGACGGACGTCGGTGCTGTCTGACCGGTTGGCTCTAATCGTAAGAGTGGCGGTAAAAGTACGCTGTTGAGTCAAACGCCGTAACTGATTAAAAAGCAAACTTTCGTATTAACGACTATATTTTTCTGGAACTAGTAAGAAATGCTGATGATAAATAAAATAGAGAAAGAACATACCTTTTTAAAGCAAGTGGTACTCAGTTATGATATTCGAAATGTCACTGTATAACCAGTTGTGCCATAGGGAGGTGAAAACTACAGAACAGGAAAACTTGTTCAGACTTGGATTTAATTGAATTTTAATCGTCAAATTGACAATTTCTCCACCAATTTCCACCATGCACACAGGCAACTAACAATGGATTTATATTCACAGAAGTCTGAATTGTTTCGAGTTATTGCTCTAGTCAGTATTAAGTTTTCTGAATCTCTTAGCCGTTTGGTTTTCAAATGAGTAAGTTGGGTAAAAATTATTGTGAACACTGCGTGATTAGTTGCGTTGACTATGGCGTGCATAATTGTGAAGGAAGATATTATTAAAAAATGTGGTACGTTTACTTGCTCATGACACAACGAAATGACGACTGAAACTTCTGATTGCTAGACGGACGCTCTCTGTGCAGGTGAGGTGGAGAGAAATAATTTTAGGGTCATAATGCGGTGAGGGAATTTAGTTGGAGAAAACTGAGAAACAATTGCAGAAATAGAACGCACCTGCGCTGCGTCCGTATGACTTGAAACCAGACCTGAGTGCGATTGGTTAGTCCGAGAATAAAATTTCTAGGAAAGCTTGCGTCGTAAAAGATTCATCCCTTCCTTCAGCTGACACATGACTCCAATTTCTAAGGAAATGCAGGATACTAGTATTCATCAAAATGTACTTTAAAATCTATAGAACCATGATCATTGCGTAATTATCAATAATATGACTCGTGAATTCATATTAGTAACCATTTTTCAGAGCATGGGTGAAAAAATTAAAATTGGGAACCGCTAGCAGCGGACAGAGGGGTGGCCCAAGATTGTACAGAAATTCTTAAATGAATAGTCATGTCCGTTGTTTTGAAGTGGCCCTTTTTGTGCAAACTGAATTGAATAAGTAGCGTCATGTTCTCAACCAGACTCCAGAAACCGAATAAATGATTCCTTGCAAGAAAATTGACATGATATAACATAGTAGTTCTAGTGATGGAATCGAATACATGATTTGTTATGTGCCATTGACCGTAACAGCAGATACACAGTATAGACAATTCTGCCTGTGAAATCATTGTAATTTTTTTTTAAATTCGTCTCACCAATCCTTGTATTACATAAGGTTTCTCTACAATTCTGCTGGTCATTTATAGTTTTGACATTAACATTGAAGCGAAGGCAGAAGACAAGACTTGAGCAAATGAGAAGTAATGATGAGAATATCAAACCAGACGCCGTATATTTCCAACAACGTATTTTTCCTTCTGAATTGTGTAGTCGTAAAATTATTCGTCATTACTAATTAATCAATTCATACAATTTTAACCATTACTTACATAATGTGAAATCTAAATATTCAGAATTACAGGGTAAGAACATTCTACTATGTACCACATGTCTCGAATATTTATTGTTAGTAAGGTAGGACAAATAAATTCTAATGATACCAATTAAACTATCAATATTAGAGTTCAACTATAAACAGTTCAGAAGTTTTCCTTGGCAACATTTCTCGCTGTATAAAACATTCTCGCAACAGCGTGAACGGGATGATTTACAAATAATATGGGCTGAATCGTACAGTAAATTTCTTATTGGAATTATTTACAATCTATAAATTGAACTCACACAAATCCGATTTAATTGACCACTGAGGTATAACAAATGAGAACGATTTTTCAGAAACATATCATATGTATGCTTTCTCCGCTGCAAGGGTTATAATAAGCTCAATTCAATTGTGGATGTCGTAATCTTTAAGAATTGCATGTTTTCTCCCCCGAGTTATCAGATATACCCAGTTAAGTCACTAAGTTTACATTTAAGAGGTTTCTCCAATCTACGATGACCGGAACGCCTCAAACAGTGTAAGATTGAGAACACTATTCCGTACGAGTAGGACTCTTGCTATATTTTCTCTTTTGTGTGGGTTCTGACAGGTTTAGTTAAGGTGCCGCTCTGCGCAAATCTTGCAAAGATAGGGCTTCTCCCCAGTGTGAGTTCTTATGTGACTTTTTAACAGTGAAAATGATTTAGAACAAGCAGCGCACCTGTATGGTTTCTCCTTAGCGCGGGATGTGAAGTCAAGTGGCTGGATCGGGAGAATTGCTTAATACAAATTTCACATTTAAATGGTTGCTTGCATATGCGTGTTCTGATATGCATAGTCAAATTGCCGAAATTAGAAAATAATGGGGTACGAATTTGACACTATAGTATCTTTTCTCTTGTATGCAATCTAATATGCCTAGTTAAATTGCCGGACTGAGAAAACCCTTCGCCGCATAATTCACACTTAAACGGTCTCTCCCCGGTGTGTGTTCTGATATGAACAGACAAACTGCAAGCCTCAGAGAATGGTCTGGCACAAATTTTGCATTTAAGTGGTTTCTCACCTGTGTGTGTTCTCACATGTCCAGTCAATCTATGGGATGAGCAGTACTTTTTTGGACAAAATTTGCACTTAAATGGCTTCTCCCCTGTGTGTGTTCTCATATGAGTAGTTAAATCGCCGGAATGAGATAACGACATACCACAAATTTAGCATTTAAATGGTTTCTCCATTGTATGTGTTCTGATATGCCTAGTTAAATCTGTGGACTGAGAAAATGAAATGGTACAAATTTCACATTTAAATGGTTTTTCCCCTGTATGTGTTCTGATATGCTTAGTCAAATCGTGGGAGGAACCGAATGATTTTGAACAAAAGTTGCATTTGTGATTCCCTCCCATTCGAACCCTGATGTGCGATAGCACATCCTCATTAACTTTCTTCAAACCACGGTATTGAACGCCAATGTTGACTTCGGTCCTGTCCAATGTTTTCTGCTCCAAGTCAAGCCTTGTGAGGACTACACGCAAGTGAACATCTGCTCCGAGCTTCCAGTCATTTTTGATTAATTCCACGCCTGACATCATTTTCTTTGACAGTCCTCAATCAATTTCAGCCTAAATGAATTATTAAATGGATTTCATTTTTTAAATTAAGCGACAATCCCCCAACAACAATAATGAACAATAATTACCACGCGTCCTAAATCAATTATAGAAACGGTTAAACGACCATTCAACAGTCAACAAACGAGTAACAACTTTATTGAAAAAAATGTAGTTCTCAATGCAATGAAAGGTTTGCTGTTTAAAACAGACGTTGACTTCAGTTTGAGTTCCCTAGGGCCACTCTTGGTATTCACAGCCACCAACAATCTCCCCTTGTGGCTAGGTGGCTCCATCCTCCGAGGAAGGAATCAGGGAGATTATTATCGTAAATTTAATTTAAAACAAGTTCTTCATTTTAAGAATTCCGAAATTTCTCGGCTTCGTGAATGAGTACTTGATGGAAAGTACACAACGTTATGGTCAACAACA
>JAQGCA010003292.1:0-12074 GCA_034698945.1 Protaphorura quadriocellata | reverse complement strand
ACTTCCCCAAAGTCAGACCACATGTCCAAAATACAAAATTCTGGTTAGCAGACCTCTAGTTTTATACTACCTCTATGGGGAAAACCGGTGGAATCTTTGAAGCGATTATTTTTTTTTTTTTGAATTTCCTGCCAGAAATAAAAAATAAGCGAATTGTTAGCATGTTGAATTATTAAAATGATTCCGACTTTTTTATATTTTGAAAATCACTCATAATGTGCAATGGAATGTGAGATAATTTTTCATTTAAATATGGACGAATCGTTAACGTTGGTTTGTATAATTAGACCAAATCAGGGCTGGTAATCGGAATCGTAGTCGAAAACAATCAAAATTTTTCGGGAAAAGGTGAATCCGAATCGAAATTCGAATCGGAATCGTAATCGAACTTAAAAATAATGGAAATCTGAATCCGATAATTGGAATAGATATTTTCAAATCAATCAGAAGCGGAATCGAAAAATCAGAATTGGATTGGAAAAAAATTTGATTACTTGCCCTGCACCAAATCAATGCCTGCTGGCAGGGAAATTGTGAGCACAGTGATGACATAAAGAATTCGGTTTGTTTTCGAAATTTCGACACAACTAGCATCATAGATTTACATTTAAAAAAATTCAGACACATCTGTTTTTTTCAGACTAATTCAAACTAATTTAAAAAATATCAAGTGATATCACATTGTTACCCAGTTACCGTTGATGTCAAATAAGGTTTACGAAATAAGATAAGAATTCGTAACGCTGATACGAGAATGAATTTGGCGTAAGAGATTCAATTCAAAATAACTTTAACAGCCTAACAGACACACAGGGTTCGTAATTACCCCGCAATTATTTGTAATTACCAGTATTATGGTAATTACCTGGTAGATAAAAACGGTAATTTCAAATAGTTTTAATTAGAAGGTGATTACCGTTAGTCCCGGTGTTTACCAAGCCAATTACGGTTAATACTGGTATTTACCGAGGTAAAGGTAATTAACGTGAATACCGGTATTTACCGAGGTAAAGGTAATTACCGTAAATACCGGTATTTACCAAGATATTTACCGTTAATACCGAGTGGTGATTACCAATTGGTAATTACAGGACTTTTAATTACCAAGCTATTTTGGTAATTACCGTCGAACCCTGTGAGACACACCATTCTCTTATTATTGAACTGGACGGATATTAGTGATGCCGCGGATATCCGGCAGGATAATTTTCACAATTTGAGATAACACTGGAATATTGTTGTACACCCTCAGACAGGACCGGACTGGCAACACAGGGGCGCACAGGGGCGCCGTGGCAGTTAACATTAGTGGCATGGGGCAAACGCTAAGCGAGCCTTAATTACCTCCATGCCACTAATGTTAAATTTCTCAGGGCGCACCGGGCCAGTCCGGCCCTGCCCTCAGAAAGGCGAAAATACGAAAGTCGCTTGGCCGGATAATTCAAATTATTCGGCCGGATATCCGCCCAAGCAAATTTCGTATTTTCGTCTTTCTGTGGGTTCACAACAATATTCCAGTGTTATCTCAAATTATGAAAATTATCCGGCCGGATATCCGCGGCGTCACTAACGGATATTCAATAGTGTTACCAAAAATATGTAATACTTTTGGTTGGTCTTATTCATATTCATCTTATTGGTTTAATACCGATGATATTAATAATATTAATAATATATTATTAATAATATTTCATTAATAATATCATGCGTTAAGAGCTCTAACCTGTTCGTTAAGCTGGATTTTGTACCTACCCTACAAAATATTCAAATTAGTTTTATAAAATTGGATTATTTCATTATTTAAAATCAATGTTGACTGATGAAATGTATAACATGAATTGGACGACATAGAAATGTCGGGATGAACAAGTTCATAAATTCCGCAAATTCGTGCATAATATTCATATCATTAGTCCTTACAGTAACATTACATCATTATTAGTTTATTTATAAATATGGTAGAATTTAGCTTCATACGCGGATTTAATAAGACAAAAACTGTAGCCCAAATCATGCATAATTACTCGTCTAAGAAAAAAATCAGCATGGGATATTAACGAAGCTACTAACATACCAAGGTAAATTTGGATAATTAGGTATGGCTGAATACCTACGTATGCGTTTACGTACCCAGATATGTTTGAATACCTAGGTGTGTTTGAATACCTATGCATGTTTGAGTATCTAACCTAGGTATGTTTACGTATCTTGGTAGCTTTGAAAATCTACGTGTTTAAAAACCTACGTACATTTGAATACCCGGGTATGTATGAAAACCTAGGTATGTTTGATTACATCAGTATGTTTAAATACCTAGGTATGTTTGATTACATCCATATGTTTCAATACCTAGGTATGTTTGATTACGTCCGTATGTTTCAATACCTAGGTATGTTTGATTACGTCCGTATGTTTCAATACCTAGGTATGTTTGATTACCTATGTACGTTTGAATACCTGGGTATGTTTCAATACCTAGGTGTGTTTGAATACCTATGTGTGTTTGAATACCTAGGTGTGTTTGAGTATCTAGGTATGTTTGACTTAGGTATCTCCGTTAGCGTGTAACACTCACCGATGGTTCAATTGGGATTTATTCTTATTGTTGTGAGAAATGGTATGCATTGACTTAAAAAAATAATCAGAATCTGAATCTGAATCTCTAAATACCTACGTTATATTTGAATTCCTAAATATGTTTAAATACCTAAGTGCATTATTTGCATGCATACATTGTTTGAATACAAATGCATGGCATGACATGCTGTCATTGCCCATCTAATTTGTTTATCCTTATCATTATTAGTCCCACACTAGAAATTCATTAAGAAACTAATTTATTAAAATTGAATTAATTATTTAGATCGTTGGTCGTACCTTTTCCTTGAACTGACTCCTATTCTGCCACATACCTTACTCCAAAGAAATTCCTTGGCAGAACTATGAAAATCTTTTATTCGTATTTAACAACGATTACTAAATTTGTGTATGCCAAAATAAAAAAATTAGTGAGAAAAACCGCACAAATTCATGAAAGTAAGGTAAGATTGTGAATCCAACTGTTTTCCCGCTTATTCAAAGTTGGTCCTCAACCTGACTTAATGTAATGAGTTTTCTGGAGACAAGGGATCGCAGTATCGATAACGCTCGAATTCGATACTGTGCGCAAAACCGGTATATGGGAATGTTATTATATAATCCCATACCATAATCTCAGATCTCATTATTTGGTATCGTTTCGTAATTAGTCAAAATAATATCAAATTTTTAATTCAATATTCTGCAGTACTTGACTCTTATATACAGTTTACTATTTGTTAGTTGCCTTTTTGAGATCATTAATTTGAGAATAGTGACCGCTATGTTGATTGTTGAAGCAAAATATTTATGAAACAAAATCTGAATTAAAGAAACATTATGGCTAAGTTGTGATAATGTGGAGTAATCTTGCGTCGCCGGAAAATTGACGCTGATAGCGCTTCCATGCAAATTTGTAGAGAAATAGCCGCATCTTGGCTATTTTATCTTGACTTATTGTAACCTATGTTTACTGATGCCCATTCCAGAGGTAGAATTGTATTGCAGCACCCTAACATCAACCAACATAAATGTCGGCACCAACAACTTGTCATTTTGGTGAAGTCAGAGGTGACTATTACTGCGCCATAATTAAAGTATAACGTAAAACCAATACGACGTTTGAGTCGTAGTAATTATGCCGACGAAAGGATGTGCTAATCTCTTATCACTTTCCATAGGAAGTGGTTAGACACTATTCACACACACCAGTATGGCGCAATACTATAATTTTTGCCAGACATTAAATCCCGTTGTTTGGACATGCGAATTACCTCGGCAGTAATCGTGAGTATCTTTTGTGCTATGAAATTACTTATAATTAAAGCTTTAATGTTTCAAAGAAATCTTGTAAAAGTCCGTTTTTTATATTCCGCAACCGAAAACCCGGTGTTCAAAAAGATATCCGGGATTTCATTCCCTAGTTAGAACCAGTTGTTCTGTTAGGGGCGGGGACGACACTATACAGCAATGATATATCCAAATCTGGCTCCCTGATACAACCGGCAAATTCAACCAAATTCAATTTCCACAAAAGTTTAAACACATACCATAAAAACACACGCAGATACAAGAATGGAGAATTTTAAAAATTGTGAAAGTGAAAATCCGATTGATTTCAAGTAATGTGTAACATCCTTCTTTAAGTTCATGTGCGATCATTCAGTCTAATGATTAGACTAGACTCTAATCTAATCAGTTAAATCAATTGAAGTCATCAATCGGAATTAAATAAACAAGTGAATAATTAAATTCCTTAATTATAACACACCCAGATATAATTTTTTTAAAAGAAATCTAGCAAATCAATTCAAATTAATATGAATTTTTCATTTCTAATGTTGTTTGGTATACTAAAAATATAGAAAACTGAGGTTAGACCCTACCCTACAAAGCGACCAAAAAACAATTCGGGTACCCATGCAGCCCGCTAAAGAAATTGATCAATTCTTGTATCTGATAAATAATTTGTGTAGAACAGTATTTGAATAAATGATATCCGGTAAAAATCCACCAAATGAATGTTAGTATTTATAAAACTAAATACTACTCTCTTTTAACGCAATGCAGTCAACTAATCGTATGTATTTTTAAATATTGTGTTTCCCAGACATATGACAATTCCTCCGGACTAGAGAGCAGAGAACAAAACTGTGAACTGTTGAAAACATGGAATTCATTCTGGAAGAAATTCAAGTCAAAGATGAACCCGAAGCTGACAAATGTGACTTCGGTCCCACTTCTGATAGTAAACTCAATCCGAGTGTGGAAAGCAGTGTCACGCCGGAAACTATGAAGAATTTGTCACCCAAAATTGAATTTCAAGGGTGAGTGATTATTTCCATTTCTAAACTAAAGATACACCCAGGAAGGTCTTAATATCACAGGATATGCATTTTGCCTGCATTTCAAAAATTCCTGGAACCGCGTCGAGATCATTGGTGTGAGACAACCGAGACCACTACAACATTACACACCAAAAAGTGTATAAAATTGCCAGGAATTCTTTCCACAATTTTTTTTAATCTTTGAGCCCGAAACCAAAATTATAGGTATTTATAGCCCTAACACTTAATTCCATTATTATTGGGCCCCATTGAAATGTTATTTTGTCAAAGCATTGATCCTGATTTTCTCTTATTGCAGGACCCTACAGGTCAAGACCCCGAGCTATCCGAGTGTCCTAATGTCGGACAAACCCGCTGGATCACTTCATCATGTTGACCTTGACCTGAGTGACATGTTCCTCATAGAGAAAATCATCAAAGTCGAACCAGGTGACACCGAAACGAATTCTGCTGACCCACTACGTTTATCTGGCATGACGGATCCTATTGCTGACAGTGCGCGTAGCCAAGGAGCAGATGACGTCAGAGTTCGACCCCGAAAAGAAAAACGATTCAAATGTGAATCTTGTGGAGAGATTTTTCTGAATATTAACAATTTAATTCAACATAAATTAATGCACACAGAAGAAAAGTACTTCAAGTGCGAAGTCTGTGAGACATATTTTGCAAAGTCCGAAGACTTAAGGAAGCACAAGGTGACACATGCACGGGAGAGACCTTACAAGTGTGATGTATGCAATAAAACTTACTTGTCGTCGGTCTCATTAGCTAATCACAAATCTTTACACACGGATGAGAGCCAATACAAATGTTTTGTATGTGGGAAACGTTTCTTGGTGCCCAATCAATTAGCTCTTCACACATCGAAACACATGAACAATACTGGTGAGAAAATATACAAGTGTGGCGTATGTGACCGAAGTTTTATGACGGCCCAGGGAATGGCTATCCACAGCTCTAAGCACAAAGATAAGAATCAGCATCACAAGTGTGAAGCATGTGAAAAAGATTTTTCTCGTTACTCCGCTCTAATCAAGCACAAATTGACACACGCTAAAGACAAACGACAAAAGCTTGAGAATCCATTCAAGTGCGCAATTTGTGGCAAGAGATTTTCACACTATTTCCTCCTACTTTGACACAAGACATTACACACAGGAGTGAAACCTTACAAATGCGAATTATGTGAAAAAAGTTTTCAAACCTTCTCCTATATTCTCACACACAAAGTGTTACACAAGGGAAAGATATGTTACAAGTGCGAGACATGTGGGAAGCACTTTTCTGGGGGATCCAGTCTACATAGACACAAGCGAGGGAAAACACGTAAATGTGAAACATGTGGGATGAATTGTTGCGGGCCTTCCAGTCTAGCTGAACACAAGCTCCTACCCACAGGAAAGATTTTGTCTTGCAAGTGTAACATATGTCGAATGTGTTTCAGGAGTTACTACACCTTCGGAGCAGGCACTATTTAGATACACACAATATCTAAACTGTATAAGTGTGAATTGTATTGGTAACATTAGAAACATGGATGAAAAAATAATAAATTTGTACTTAATTACTTATTGGTATTATTTCTTCTCTTACATCCTCTGTTTCATGTTTAACGTAGTCCAACTCAAGTTGGGCATGTTTTTTGTAGTTTTGCTGTACGTTCCAGTAAGTTTTGAAATAATTTGTTTCTCTATTCACCTAATTTTGTTAGTTTGACGCATACAATGTAACCACTATGCAATGCGGTCTCTGAATAGTATAAACAGCACTTTAACATAGTTTAATCGTAGTAGTAATATTTCTGAGTGCTTAATTTTAAGCAGATATGTAGGCTGCAATTTGAGAAGCATTCGAAGTTGTTTGGTATAGGGGGATCCGGGCGGTGGCTCAGTAGCGGTTGTGGCCAATAAGGGGGACTTGTCTATGACTAATTAGAAATGCAAATAGTTATTTCAACGTTAATATTCAGTAGATACAAAGTAATCAGAACTTGGCCCTTGGCCCTTGGTTAGGGGCCCTTGGTTAGGCCTGGACCAGACAAGTTCTTTCCCCCAGCATTTTTAACAAGTTTGTAAATATCACACGTATATTTTAATTGCAATTAATTTTACTTAAAATTAAATGCGTTAATTAGTCAGTTGTTGTGTGACAAAAGTCTCAAATAATTTTGAAGGTTTAGCTATGGCAGCTCGGCATTTGGACTAATTATCTGTTCGGCAGTCGCAGCAGTTTTACTCACCCAGCAGAAGTCATATCAAGGAGGAAATTGTGAAGACTCATCGGTTCTTTAGTTGCAGTACTGAAAGTGTCCCGATATTTCGAGTTCATATGAGATTGAGGAAAACGAGACAGTTAATTCGGGTTTATATCAATTCACACCCCACCCTAGGATTTACGACCTCAGTGGCAAACTTGCTCATAAATGCTACTTGTAGGATTGGGTTCACATAAGTGACTTACGAGAACTCCAAGAAACTGATATATGGAATGATCTAACAGTTACACAAACTATGTATTGCACAAGTAGTTATTAGTCGCGGCAAAGGAATTTCTCAATCTCTCTTAATGACTTCCCAGGGAGGGTTGTCCTTAAATATTAAAATATTTATTCAATTATTCAACCCTCAGCTCCTTACATAATTTGTAAACATTATTTCAAATTTCTCCTTCCCCCGTTTATAATTGCGTGTTCAATTGTTTTTTTTCTAATAAAGGAAATTACCGTCACAGTGGATATTACTGTGTGTCTGTATGTCTGTATGTGTGACATGAAGTCCCGATGGCGGTCCTAAATTGATTCCTTAACCACAATTACGAATACGAATATTAGTATTGAAATTTGACAGAGATTGGAGTCGATTTGACAATTATCACGTAACTCTGTTTTACGCATAATGCGCAGAAGTCAAATGTAGAACTGAAATATAGAAAACTTGATTGGATTGATTAATTAATGATATAATACTAATCATAGACTAAAATAATAAATTCGTTTAATGTGTAAGGAAGTTCAAACCAATCAATCCTTCTTACACATTCATCCACAAAAATAAATGTTTCGAAAAAGTTCTATTTATTTCCATGATTAAGAAAATATGTTTTTTTTCTTCAAATTCCTCTTAATCCGGTTAATTGTGTGTTCAATTAATTTTTGAGAAAATGAATTAACCCAGTGCTATATAGTAGATTTTACTTTGTATGTGTGCCATGAAGTTCCGAGTTATGTCCTTCCCTGTCGGTCCCAGTTCCAAATAATTTCATCAACACAATTACTAATATTGCGTTGTAAACACAGTGATAAAATTTTGTTCAATATTAGGGAAATCAACCCATAATTGGAAAAACCAAATAGGACGAAGTTAACCAAATTCTGACTGCACATTAGAAAACAAGGGAGAAAAGAATCATCAGTTCTTACGAGTCTTGATAGTCGCCAATGAAAAATCCACTTTCTCCAAACCTAATAGTAACAGTAACCCCACTGATATGTGAATCAGTAATATCATTTAGATGTGTAACGTACGCATTCATACAAAAAAATTGTATTTTATTTCAAAACTTATGTGTTTTCATTCTCAATCATTTCTTGAATGACTTAACGAACGCTAAAATTGAACCATTCTGTTCCATCGGTACTCAATGCGTTCATTCAGTGATTTAATGAATGCTTAAATTGTATCCTTCTGTTCCATTCGCGTTCAATTAGAACAATATATTTCAAATTACTCAATACAGTAGGAAATAGTTACCGAGCCACTTTATTCAATCATTTTCCCGAGAATCGTTTCTACATAATCTAATTTTTCGACAAACTACAAATCAAAGAGTCTGGACAAAAAAATAAAATAGGAGTATGAATAGTAGGTTTTCTTCCCAATGCTATTTCACATAAGACAATTTGGAATTAAACGTTGTCGGGTGGATACCGCCATGTTTGCGACAGCCATTGATCCTATAGACATTGCATTTTTTTTGTGCACTTTTTTGTTTATTCCTCACTATGACATCTCTTGATTGGATCAACTTGATTGATTCGTCCAGACTCTTTGCTACAAACTACGTATTAAAGTAACAACCAATAATGTTAACACAAAATAAGTAAATTATAAGCTATTGAGTCAAGAGAAAATTATGTCGCAAACATGTCTTGTCAAGGATAACTTTTAGCACACTTATCAATCTCCTACGACCTCTCTCCTGTGTCACTTCGCACTTTGCTGTTAAAGTATTACAACATCTGTCACTATCACATTCGAGCGGACTCTTTCTCGTGTGAATTCTCTTATTCATTGACAACCGATACAAGGTTCTGAAAGTTTTATCAAACACGTGACACGTGTGAAGTCTCGACTCTTGTCATCACTCAACCGATCTGATCTCCTAAAGCTCCTAGAACTGCTAGAACACTCATCATTTGTATGAATTGTGATTATTCTTGTGTGATCTTAACAAACTCAATCTATTGAAAGTTCTCGTACAAATCTTACATTTCAATGGTATCTCTCCATGTGTGTGGTCAATTGATAAGATTTTTTAAAATCTTTCTCGCAAGTGTGACACTTGAATGGTCTCTCTTCAGTGTGAATTACCATGTGATTGAATACTGCATCATAGCTTTTGAAACTCTTCTCACAAACCTCACAGTTGTATGGTTTCCATTCACTATGAATTCCAATGTGATGGGTCAACTGAGCTAATATTTTGAAACTTTCCTTGCAAATGTAACATTTGAATGGTTTTTCACTATGAATTACTTTGTGAGAAGTCAACTGAGCTAATATCTTAAAGGTCTTCCCACAAAACAGACATGTGTGTAGATTCTCCTTCGCGCCAATGTGGATTACGATGTGAGTGTCCAATTCTTGGGGTGTTTTGAATCTCTCCTCACAAATGTCACATCTGAATGGGTTTTGGTCAAGGTGAATCATCATGTGAGTAACCAAATTAGGAAGTTGTTTGAAACGCATGCCGCATACGTCGCATCGGAGTAGTTTATCTCCACCGTGCATCAGCAAATGAGTAATCAAATCACTTTGGGTTTTGAAACGCATAGTGCAATTGTAATTGTCACATTTGAGCGGATAATTTGGCATGTGAGTTTCCTTGTGCGTTGTTAACCATTTCAATGTTTCGAATCCTTTCCCACAATCGTCACACGTGTGAAGTGTCCCGAGTTCATGATGTGTTTTGTGAACACTCAATCGATCTGAACTACTAAAATTAATACCACACTCGTCACATCGGAAATCTTTATGACTTGACTTCTGCTCTGTTGATTTTCTGAAACTGCTTTCACAAAAAACACAATTGCAACGAACAAATTCTTTCTCTTGACTGGGAATTACTATGTCACGGCTCAACTGATCTGATCTTACACTTTGAACCGTCTTTCCTTGTTCTCCAGCTAATTTTTTAGTTTTTTCTTCAGTATGACTCATCTCATCTAATTCTTCTCCAATAGGAGACGCATTTCGGGATCTTGAAACTGTCACTGTTTCTTTCTCTCCTGTGTCAGTCGGCTTGTCCAGCTTTTCTCCAGAACGATCCATCTTCGGGTCTCCTCCACTATGAATAATCTTCACTGATTCTCCTCCAACCGTGGTTCTTTCAGCAAAATCGTCTCCAGTATGAGTAATATTTTGCTTTCCACCGGTATGAGGAACATGTTCTGTCAAATTGATCTCATGAGAGTCAGAGCTGTCGACCTTCTCGCCAAGAGTCACAGCGGAAGTTAGATTCAATTCTGAAGATTCAACTCCCGTCTGAATTGCATTCGCTGATCTTCCTTCGGATTCACTCTCTTTGGATTTACTCTCAGAGTCAGAGTTCTCACCGTAGAGTCTTCCACTCCTCCGTTTAACTACTTTATTCTTGTTCTGATCACTCTGGTTAGAATTTAAGCGTGACTTCTTCTTTCCAGGTTTTGAACTACCGGGTTGGCTTACATTGTCCTCTGCTGGATATCCAGCGCGTTTTGAAGTTTGAGTCGTTCTTTTCTTTATATGTGCGTCTTTCGATCCACCGGTATTTTTCTCACCATCAGGTTTTCGAAGGCGCCGGAAGTGTCGAAATCGATATGCTTCTGCACTTGCACAGTCTATGGTTTTCAAGGGTCCAAGAACTCTTGACTTCTCAGTCGACCGCTCATTAGATTCCGTCACGAGGTCAATGGTGTCAGAGTCATCCCTCGGTTGACATTGAAGTTGATGATGATTGCGTTTCAAGTGATATCTCAATTCCTGGACACACTTCTCACAAAGCTCACATCCCGGTTTGCACAGCCCAGTGTCAAAATCAAGCACCTTGCATTGTTTTTGCCCTGAATTGACAGAGTCGTGGATTCCTGGTTCCTCAGTTTCATTGGTGTCGTCCGGTGGTTCGGACTTCACAAAATCATCTTCTGGCTCAATTTTAATAAGGGAACTCTCGTCAACAATATATTCCGGAGGTTCAGTCTGTCCAGATCCACGCGTTCCATCTTCAAAATGTAAAAAAAATCAGAAATTAATCATTTATTCAAATTTTCAGACAGTCCATTCAGCCTATTAATTCGCTCACTCGCACCAAAGTGGGACAAATTGGCCTAGTTTATCCTAGACTCTATTCTTTATATTAAATTCTCCTTACTATTTACGATGGGACAAAGGTTGCTAGTCACGTGCCCAGTTATTTTCATGACGACGTTTTGACAAGTGAGACAACCACTGTCATATCGGAGAATTTCCGACTCATGGATTCCACTTCCAGAATTTATTTTGGAGGAGGTTGTCTGAGGACACTGGACAGGGTCACGGACATCATTGGATTCCAGCTCCGAGTCAAAAGGTTCGTATTTGACCTCCACGTTCTCATCCTCATCGTACTCCACCTTGACCGTCCGATCGGCATCACCGTTGAATTCACTCATTTCGGAATCAATTGACCAATTATGGATCTCAAGTCAGAATCTGGGATGTGAATCAAACCAATTAGTTTTGTTTTTGAAATTGTCTGTGGCTCGTTACAGAGGAAATCGGAGGCAGACCGTAATCATTAAGGGTTCGATTCCTCGCCAGACTTGGGTCAACACTTCGAAAATGTAATTAAATACAAATTACAATTACTTTTCAAAGTCGTGAAAGTAACTAAATTACAATTACAATTACCTCA
>JAQGCA010003291.1:0-12074 GCA_034698945.1 Protaphorura quadriocellata | reverse complement strand
ATGATCGATTGTCTCATAACATTCTAAATCTTTGTACGAAAATGTTGAGAAACATGGATTTGAGTAACAAATTATTTTGTGCAAGTAGAGAAATAAATATTTTGCCTTTGAATGAATTGATACAAGGTGTTTCTTATCACTTAGACTGCAAAATTTTTCAAAATGAATAAAGTTCAAAATCGAAAAAGATTAAAATTTCCAAAAAAATTCAAAATTTAGAAGATAAAAAATAAAAAATGAAATTCAGAATTGAAAAAGAAATCCGAATCGGTTTTTGACGTAGGTTTGGAATTTGTTTTTTTAATTTCGATTTGGAGAAGTTTTGAACTTAAATTTTTTTGGACTTTTTAAACATTTTTTCGCACTGGCGTCACCAAACATTTAAGTGAGTTTGCGGCGCGCCTATTTTAAAGTAGTCGAAGAAATAAGTAATTTCATGTATATGCCACTATCAATAATATCTTACTCCTGTCGCGGTTTTTGACAACAGACAACGAACTCTGATTAAGGTAAGTTTAAATACCATTTTTGCACGGAATGACATGAGTGATTGAATAAGCAAATAGCAAAAAACTCAGTGCACACATTGCATGATGGATGGACGTGAGAAAACAAACATTAAATAAATGTGTGAATTAGAAACAAGAAGTCAAGTGTCTAGAGAACAAAAGTCAAGTGAATATTATAAATAAGTCAGTGTCCTCAGACCGACCGTTGGCATTCTTCTCGTAGAATAAAATCTCCCGAATCCAACCAAATTAGTCCAAGTTTTTTTTTCGATTAGAAATGAATTTGTTAATTTGTATATTGGGCATGAGCATGGGAGCCTTTCTTTGCGGTGTAGCGGCTGAATTCAAAAATAGAATTAAATAAAATTTTACATTTAAAAAAAACCACTATTCTTCAGGGCCGTGTTCCACAGAAATGAGACCCTGCAAGGTCTTCAGCCGTCCCTTCGGCACGGCTGAATACCTTGCAGGGTCTTCGGCCCCCATCTCTCCCCAGGGTCAGAATGTATGATCCAGGAGAACCATTAATTCTAACTACGTTGGTTCGATCAGGGAAGATTCAAGAAGCAAGAGATTTGGCCAGGGTTGTCTATTTTATAAACGTCACAAGTTACAGTGGATTCTCTACAGTAAGGAAAAAATTTAACGCCAACATGTTCTTTTGGTTTTTTCCTTCACCGGTAAGTTAAATCGAAAAATACTTTAAAATAATTGATGGTGTCATTTAGACCGCTTCGTAATTCCAAGTGCCTTACTCCAACCCCAATGTGTACATACAACAGTCTGACAAAAAAGATGTCGCACTTGTTCTTTGGCTACAAGGAGGACCCGGACTGTCGTCATTGTCTGGTTTTTTTATGAAAATGGGTCCTTCATTGTTGACTCAAATATCAAAATTCGTTTAAGAAAAAAATACGTTTGGTCACTCACTCACTCCGTAATTTATATCGACAATCCGGTCGGAACAGGTTTTTAATATCAAATTTAACTCACATTCCCGGGTTTACCTATTTATGGCATGGCTCAATGCTGACAGGTTTCAGTTTCACTGACAAAGGAGGATACGTCAAAAATCAGGAAGAAGTAGGTCATGACCTCTATGAAGCTCTGCGACAGTTCTTCCATCTTTTCCCGGAATATCGGTTCCGGGATTTTTACATTACTGGGGAATCTAATGCGGGTAATTTCAAATATAATCTAATAAAGATGTCACTATGATATACAACTGTTTCACTTATAATTTAAGGAAAGTACATTCCAGCTGTCAGTTATAAAATCCACATGGAAAATCAAATACCTTCCAAAATTAAAATTAATTTGCGAGGATTCACGATTGGGAATCCTTGGTTAGATCCTGAAAATCAGATTGACTACCGGGATTTCTTGTACAGCATTGGCCTCATAGATCAAAATCAAAGTCTTCATTTTCTGAAGGAAGAGGAAAAGGCCAGAGTTCATAAGAGACTCAAAGTGGATGGATGCTTTCATGGTAAGACATGAAATATATTGATATCACGGTATAGAGAAATAGGACGGTATATGCAGTGGACGACGGAGCTTGGCGGTCATTTGGGTAACAGAAACTATGCAAGAAAAAGTGAGAAAGCGTGAGATGGCGCTGGGCCCAAAGATGCTGTTGCCTTCATTTGCTACACTTACAGTCAATGCAGGTTTTATGCTCTTATACAGACAAATATCATTTATTAAGTTTGTGACATCTGAGGAATCACACAATTATTTTGTAAAAATATTTTTGTAACGTATATTGAGTCATACGGCTAACGTTGATGTAACGTCAGTGATTATCGTTTCGAATAAATGATAATTTCTTCTTTAAATGTCAAATTTGAATCCATACTCGTCAAAAAGTTTCTACTGATCTGGTGGTCTACAAACAAACCGGAATCGAAATTGAAAAAATGCAAAATCGTTCATAGTAAAAGATATGCCGACTGATAAATCGAAAACAAAAATGTTAGATTTTCAAAGTACGGAATAAATAACGTAAGATAAATCAAAACTGGTGCGCGTGAATAGTACAAATTACATAACAAAATTATTAGATGAAGCAATAACCATATCAATTGCAAATTTAGTTGGTATGGTATTGCGTCACTCGCCAAAGTCCAGTGCTTCCTGTCACCGTGTGGAATTTTTTCCCCGTTGTAGACGATGTAAAGGTGTTTCACGGTGTATTTTTTTTCAAAATGTACAAAGTCTACCCTTAAAGAAGTCAAATATTCGGTGAACTTGTTTTGGAATATTTTGGGTTCAGCAGTTCTTTACTTCCTGAGTTGCCGTAGTTGGTACTTTGAAAAGATGGGCAGGAGAATATCTTCTACTACCCTGAGGTACACCCTACGTGAAAACAAGGCTTTCCAGCCATGTTTGGGTCAAATTCGAATCAGAAATGTCATCAATAATGTAATTTTCGGGTTCACAGTGTTGTAATTTCAAATCTCCCTGAGGAAGCTAGCATCTTCACCGGAAGCACAACTCACTCAACGACCCAAGAAAGCAGCAGTGGGCATACCACCCTATCTCTCTATACCGTGCTGATATCATATACATTTATGCTGTCGCAGGACATGAGTATCACATTTTTAAATAACATTCATACAATAAGAAAATCAAATTCCTTACAGGTGATTAACAATCTCATAGCAATCGCGGAGACTTATCCGGCTGGGTCTTATTTTGGAAAGGCCACAGGATTTAACTACTATTACAATTTCTTGTACGACAATGACCCGTATGCGACGTATTTTTTGAAGTTCGTTGAAAAGAATTGTACGAGACAAGGAATTCACGTTGGCAAGGCTGAATACACCGGTTCATACGAGGCTTCACCAAAAGTCGTACAAAATCTACTGGAAGACTATCCCAATCTGTCAAGCCTTGGATGGAAGCACTTCTGGATGCTAAGGAGTCATACAAAGTTTTAATTTATTCCGGTAACCTGGACATTATTTGTGCTCATCCCTTGACGGATAAAATGATTCGTAAATTGAAGTGGAATGGAGCGAACGAATTTAAAGAAACGACCAGAAATGTATGGCGCCTTGGTGGAGAGTTGGTGGGATATGTGAAGACGGTCAACAATTTTACACATGTGACGATTATTAATGCCGGTCATTTTACAATTCTTGATAACCCGAAGGTTGTCTACGAGGTTATTAATCGTTTGACTTACGGATAACCATTTCTATAAAATTACGTATATTTTCAATTTTGTTAAGCGGTGTATATCCTCATCTCATATCTTCATTCCTTTATCTAGTTTAGCACTTCAATCTACCTGTGTTGTTCGTTGAGTATTTGTGTATGAATGAATGTATGATTGAATGGGTCAGTTTTATTCCATTTGACGATTTGGTCATTGGCCTTTGCATCCGATAAATTAACTACACAACATAAATGCTTAAATATTAAACACACGCTGATATTTAGATTTTGATTTCAATATTGGGAATCAATAGCCTGATGATCTCAAGAGGTTTAAATAATTTAGACACTTCGGTGGAAATTTTAAAGTTATAATTATATTGATCAGAAATCGGACTCACTCATGTAGGAGTACAACTTTTTTCCAGAATAAATACATGGACTTTATATTGTTACCCTCGTCATTCCTTCACAAGTCGGAAATATTCAGGAGATCTTTTCGTTGTAGATAACTGTATTGGGTGCAAGAATGCATCACGTGGTTCGCATTCTCAATGTCCTGTGTCAGTCACTGTGTGAATCATATTATGACATAGCTGAAATATCAACTTGTACACATTCCATTTAATTTTCAGGTCAAGGTATTTCTCCACTTTTGAACCACTGTTTGAAGATTTACGCTAGACCTTCGACACTGTAGGGCATAAGAAGTTAGGGAAATTTGGAAATGAAAACTTAAGCCATAAATTTGTTAACCCTGTCAAATAGATCTATTCAAAAGCAAATACGGAAGTTAATACCAAACTTGGCATTAGGGACGAGAAAGGACTTTTGAATGGAGAAACCCTAAGTCCCGTCAGCTATATAATTCACAGTGTGTTTAGTCGACCTAGTTAATGAATTTGATAACATTAGCACAATTCCACTAAGAATTACGAATGCTCTTATTCATTTACATTTGTATGTAGATGATATAGTATTCACGCACGCCCTTGTGGAAATACAGAAAAAGATAAATATTTCAGAGAAATTGGGTTGAATGTCAAACTAAGGAAGACGACATTTATGATATTTGCCAAGGAAAGATCGACCCACAATTTCAAGGTATTCCGGGAAAGCGATTTATTTTAAGGGCGCTTTGTACGTTTTCGGCTTATAACCCTGAAGAATCCAGGACTAATTGGCCAACTACATGGGGTTACTATGCTGGATTATGCGATTCTAAAGACATCCAGTTTCAAAAATTCAAGAAAGTTCCTATCCGAAATGGTGACTTGAATTTTCTAAAAAGCACTGATTTACCTTTGAGACATAGCAGGCTGGTGAACTAACCTTATTTTAAAGCTGTCCGCTGATCAATTTTAAGAAAACTGCGGACTGAATGCGTTCATAAAGCTTCTGTGTCCACGAATTAGCAACCACTTTCAGGAGAATTTATCCGTAGCGTTCTAGGTTATCCGGTGAAAATTAAAAACGTCAAACGGAAATGCCTACCAATGTATTGAATGACAAAGAATGTAAACAAAGTTTAAAAAGGTGTTTCAAACATTCGCTTGACATTTCTTGTCTACATAAGAAATCCCGGCCCAGATTCAGTTGAAACACCCTTGAGGTCAGATTTATTCCCTTCCTATGGCCTTTTGAATGTTTGGAAACTTTGTCTCCCACTAGTTCTTAACGTTATGTGGTCAACCCTATCTCTTAACGTTATGTGGTCATTCCCATCTCTTAATGTTAAGTGGTCATCACAATCTCTTGACATATGGTCATCCCCATCTCTTAACGCTAAGTGGTCGTCCCAATCTCTTAACATTATATGGTCATCCCCATCTCTAAACGTTATGTGGTCATCCTCATCTCTTCACGTTAAGTGGTTATCACAATCTCTTAAAATAATATGTACATCCCCAGCTCTTAACGTTATGTGCTCATCCCCATCTCTTCACGTTATGTGGCTATCCACATCTCTTAACGTTATGTGAATATCCCCATCTCTTATTAGTGAACGCATAATTATTGTTAAATCATTATAGGTGTATTTCATTGAATCTTACAAATTGTCAATAAATACACAAAATCAAATTACAATTGGTGAGTGTTCAAAGTCTTGACAAATAATTTTAGTCAGATCCACTAGTTTCCAAATCAGTCGCTCATTTCAGAAAATTTAGAGATCGCCAACAAAACAAAAAATAAATTTCATCAAATTGGTAAAACAATATCTCGACGGAGACGTGACAATACAGCAGAACAAGATAGCACCTATACATTTCTCGAGAATAAGATAACTATTTTAGGTGTGTGTTAGACCAGACTTGGGTCAATTCCGGAGCAAATGCAATTTACACTAGGTACTTTCCTAGAAATTAAAATATTACAATTACAAATACAAATCACTTTTTAGAAATCTGTGATTGTAACTGCAATTGCTGCGGTAATGTCATACTCAAGAGAAATTAGAGTTAGACATGTATTGGCTGAAAAATTCAGTTGAAATTACATTTATGTAATTGTAATTTTAATTTGTAATCAAGTTTCGTATGGAATTGTATAATTGACCCGAGTCTGCTATTTAACAGACATGATTTCCAGTTGAAAGAGCTAATTAATTAGATCTTTTAGTTTAATCATTTACAGACAATAAAATAGACATTGAGATATGAAGTCGTACTTAAGCTTTCCTAATTTTCAGTTCTTCATCTCAAGAATCTGTAACATTAGTCACACCGAAGCACCCCTTGTTAGAAGAAAAACCTATGCAATGATATACCAACTTATTTTAATTCTAGTAGCTAAGTTTGATCTTGCATTTCTTTGTTAGGTTAAGGTTAGTTTAACAGACTCGGGACGGAAGTTAGTAAATTATTCATGGATTGGGTTTAATTAATCCGTGGTGTTCCCCAATTCGTAAATTTGGCTAAACAATACCCAATGTAAAGGTGAAGATGAAGCGATGCAAATTGATATATGAGTATGAGCCCAATGAAAGCATAATTTTCACATTAGTTGGAAATAATTTCTGTTTTTGGAATGGAAAAAAATGTGACGATGGTGTGATTGGCCCTTTTTTATCTCAGCCAACAATGCGCAATGATCTGCATTGTATCTGGCTTGAGTTTGTGGAGAAAGACGGAAGTGTTTCTCCTTGTTAGTTCATGTGTTAGGTTGAACGTACCGGACTTACAATTTACCGGAAATAAGAGTACAGTACCTAACATGTTTTTAATTTCGCTGTCGTTATTCAAGATTCAAGTACAATCGTCAACCACACATTTGATAACAATTGCATTCATGGAGTACCTAATAGCAAAAGTGCTAATTTGAATAATAATTGCGTGAAAATAGAATCAATATAAAACCAGGCCATTTAGAATATATTAGATGCAAATCAGTATCCCATTCCGCTCAACCCAATGCTATTAATTCTGACTGAACTTGTCCTCAGTACCGGCAACGCAAATCCAAAATTCAGTTACACATTTTTAGCTACTTCCTTCTCAGTCCACTTGTTCTTACCAAAGATGCGTTTTGCTTCATATTTGTACTCATTTCTCACAAGTAAGTAAAGAATAAAGTGTTGTTAAAAAATGTTTCGCCTGAAGGCTCTGATATATTTTGTGTATCATGGTGTATCACAGCAGAGAATAGCTTTAGCTACTCTGGTATTACAGTGTATTAGTAAATGGCGAGCAAGTAGTAAAAAACGCAACCAAAGTCAGCATGTGCAATAGAATAGGCTCCGATATTTACTTATCTTTACTACAAATGACTTCTGGCGAAATACAAGTAATCTTGTATTTTTGGTATTCAGTCGCTCTAATTTATTTTCATTTGTTTTTCAGTCGCATTTTCCATCCGCTCCATCTATGGAGTCCAAATGTGGAAATCTAAATGCAACTTCCCATGCGCCACTGACGTCATCGAAGAGACCAACAAACGCCTCGTCCTCTCGTTTTACCAAGAAGTCTTTGGAGACAAGAATGTAGATGCTGCAGATAAATACATTGATAACATTACCTATGAAAATCATAATCCGTTCGTCTCAGATGGGTTGGAGACATTCAAAACTTTATGGAGAGAAATCTTGTCAGGTACTACCTTCCTCAGGCTTTACATTATCATGTCGCGGGTTCATTTTCTGGTAGGCTCACTGCTCAACTCCTACATGGTTGGCTGGGGGTTCGCACGGTCCTTGATCCTCGGAAATATTGGTTTAATTATATGGGTTGGTGTGGTCTCTAGAGTAACATCTGTTAATATTTTTCTCATATTTCTTCAAGGAGGTCAACCGGAACAGATTGACGTCCGACAAATCAGTGCCGAGGGGGATCTGGTGTGGATTCATACCAGGTCAGTGGATTTGACAACAGGGACAAACTCTTCCGTGATTGATATTTTTAAATTAAAAAATAACAAATTTGTTGAACATTGGGATGTCGTTCAACAAGTTCCGGCGCGGTCTGTCAATCCACATCCAATGTTCTAATGTTACAGTCAACAATCATATTTATTGATTTAATTACAATTCTAGATAGTTACCTTAAGTACATAAGCAGATGTTATGTTGTTTTCTTCTCTATTGCATATAGTTTTCTACTCTCGGGAGACATGTTATTCTTTTCGCCATGCAACTTTTATGTTTGTTTCTTAGCTTGGTAGATAGTTTAGTATTGTTTTAATTCCTGGTGCTTTAATGTTGTTTTTTACTGCAGCAAAATGTTAGGAAGTTATCATAAGGTAGGCGGGACCAATTATTCCACCTGGGCTAATTATTCCAACTTTTTGTAACATCTATTGCGCGCGCTAAACAAAAGTCAGGAAAACATAAAAAATTGGTACGGACCGGGAAAACTCACGTGTATCGTTGGCAAATACTATTTTTACAGTTTTGCAACTCATCAAAATTGCACAAAATCAAAACAAAATTTTCTGAAATTTTGGGTGACCGCGGACTCCTCGTCAACTATTTCGTCACTTCCGGAGATAAGGAGTTGTAAAAATTGTTAAAATCCTCGTGGTATAGAATCTGTCCTTTTCTTAATTAATTTATTTGATAAAAATTGGTATGGTTGGAACATTTTGGTATAAGAAATTAATTTCCTTTAAACAACTCTGGAAATTATATCGAACTAAATCACTTCGGAATGACTCAAAATAGAAATTATAATCGATTGTCTGATAGCATATTAAATCATTGTCCAAAAATGTTGAGAAACATGGATTTGAATAACATATTTTTTTTTGTGCAAGTAGAAAAATATTATTTTGCCTTTGAATTAATTTTTATACGCCACTATCAATGTCTTACGCCTGTCGGGGTTTTTGACCACAGACAACGAACTCCGATTGTGGTAAGTTTACATACCCTGTTAGTATGTAACGACATGCGAGTGATTGAATGAGCAAATAGCGAAGAAACTCAAAGTAAACATTGCATGATGAATGAACGAGAGAAAACAGATATTAAATAAATGTGTGAATTAGAAACATCAAGTCAAGTGTCTATTCGTTTGTACGGTCAGTGTGACCTTAAGGTCCAGAGCGTGCACCCTTAAGGGGACTAGCTAAGCTGCTGCACATAGGGGTTGCTTGGGTGGTCTAACTTATATTATTATACACTGAGGAGCAGAAGTCTTGGGACACCCCGACTTGCTTCACGGAGAAATTTTGAGTGCTTATGCCGCACCAAATTTGAAATGTCCAATGTCACAGAACATCAGAATTATTTGGTCACAATCACCAGTTTGTGATTGGACATTCCCAATTGAGGGAGGCGCAAGCAGTCAAAATTTCTCAGTTGTGTAAATCGGGGTGACCCGAGACTTCTGCTCGTCACCGTACTTAAAGTGTTTTTGCGCACTGAACACTTTTACGGTCACAAAGAAACAAAAACGTTTGCTGAAAAGTGCAAAAAAAAACTTAACATTTCAGAACGGTAAATCCAATGAAATTTTTTTTCTTTTTAATTTTTTAAAAAGGGACAGGGACAGGTACAGAGGACAGTCCTAATACTGGTATGCTGGTATAATACTGGTATGCGATCCGAATAATATAAGGATATGGGATATTTTTGCACGTGTTTAATTTCCGAGTTTTAGTACAAATAGATAAGGTTGTCCTGTAATCAGCGCAGCTATGGCGGGAGAGCTAGACGGAAGTGAGAAATTTTTCACGTGTTCAATTTCCAGGTTTAGAGCAACTCGAGAAGGTTATCCTGTAATAAACGCAGCTTTATCAGGAGTGTCAAATACATTATTTGTAGATGCGGAGCTTTCAAATCAGAAATTGGGACCAGCCTCATCCTAGCGGAACTTACAATTTTGCTCAATAGAATCCAATAAATGAAGCCAATACTGGTATGCGATCCAAATAATATAAGGATATGTAATATTTTTGCACGTGTTTAATTTCTGAGTTTTAGTACAAATAGATAAGGTTGTCCTGTAATCAGCGCAGCTATGGCGGGAGTAGATATATATTCTAGTCTTACGCAATTTTCCATTCGTATCAGTATAAAAAAAATAAGTTTCGTCCAGATCAATCCCATAACAACGTAAGTCTCCAGAGACAGGGGGCATGTCAACTGTTACTCAAGTTTTAGTACAAATAGATAAGGTTGTCCTGTAATCAGCGCAGCTATGGCGGTAGTCTACTCCAGTCGCGAACAGTGCAGATCAATAATTGCGACCAGACTCATCAAAATGGAGCTCACATTCTTCGTTCGTAGAAACCGATCAGGTAAGCCAGCACAGGTATGCGATCCGAATAATATAAGGATATGGGATATGTTTGGTATTTTGATTAATTCCTGAGATTCAAAGCAACTGGACTATGTTGTCTTGTAATTAGCGAGGCAATGTCGGAAGCAGAGAATAGATTTTGCTTATTGGTGGACATTTCAGTTCAGTGAAATAATTGTGACCCAGACTCACCCTTATGAAGCTTACAATGTTGCATCACAGAAACTAGTGAAGTAAGCTAGCACAGTTATGCCATCCGAAAAACATAATGATGTGGGATACTTTTGCAGGTGATCAATTTTTGAGTTTTAAAGCAATAAGACAAGGTTGTCATGTAATCACCACAGCTATAGCAGAAGTGGAGTATGTGTTTTCTTCTGTAGTAGAGTATGCAGATCACTCATTGCAATCAGGCAAACTGTAATGATGCTTACAATTTTGTTTCATAAAAGCCCGTGGAGTAAGCGAACGCAGGTTTCCGATCCGAATATTATACGGAAGTGAGAAATTTTTCACGTGTTCAATTTCCAGGTTTGCAGCGACTCGAGAAGGATATCCTGTAATCAAGGCAGCTTTATCAGGAGTGTAAAATATATTTTCTGTGGATGCAGAGCTTTCAAATCAGAAATTTGGACCAGCCTCATCATAGCGGAACTTACAATTTTGCTCAATAGAATACAATAAATGAAGCCAATACTGGTATACGATCCAAATTATATAAAGATATGTGATATTTTTGCACGTGTTTAATTTTTGAGTTTTAGTACAAATAGATAAGGCTGTCCTGTAATCAGCGCAGCTAAGGCGGGAGTACATATATATTCTAGTCTACTCTAGTTGCGAACAGTGCAGTTCAATAATTGCGACCAGGCTCATCATAATGGAGCTTACATTCTTGCTTCATAGACTCCGATAAAGAAAGCCAGCACAGGGATGCGATCCGGGTAATGTAAGGACATGGGATTAGTTTGATATTTCGTTTAATTTCCAAGATTTGGAGCGACTGGAGTAAGTTGTCATGTAATCGGCGCGGCGATGTCTGAAGAAGAAAATAGATTTTGCTTAATGATGGACACTTCAGTTCAGAGCAATAATTGTGACACAGACTCACCCTATTGAAGCTTACAATTTTGCTTCACAGAAATTGGTAAAGTAAGCTAACACAGTAACGCGATTCGAATAACATAATGATGTGGGATACTTTTGCAGGTGTTCAATTTTTGGGTTTTAGAGCAATAAGACAAGGTTGTCATGTAATCACCACAGCTATAGCGGAAGTGGAGTATGTATTTTCTTCGGTCGTGGAGTATGGGGATGACTAATTGCAATCAGACAAATTCTAATGATGCTTACAATTTTGGTTCATAGAAACCGGTGAAGTAAGGGAACCCACGTTTCCGATCCGAAAATTATACGGAAGTGAAATTTTTTTGCGCGTGTTCAATTCACAAATTTGGAGCAACTCGAGAAGGTTATTCTGTAATCAACGCAGCTTTATCAGGAGTGTCAAATATATTTTGTGGATGCGGAGCTTTCAAATCAGAAATTGGGACCAGCCTCATCCTAGCGGAACTTACAATTTTGCTCAATAGAATCTAATAAATGAAGCCAATACTGGTTTGCAATCCAAATAATATAAGGATATGTGATATTTTTGCAC
>JAQGCA010003290.1:0-12076 GCA_034698945.1 Protaphorura quadriocellata | reverse complement strand
TCTGAAATGTGCATAAATGCAATAAAAAGTGAGTGTCAGAGGGTGACCGCGACCCAGGTCACCATTAGCTATCTAGCAACGAAGTGTGCTGCGTCTATCTATGTGTTGCGCAGCAACACATAGATACTGCGTCTTACGACGGTTTATTTAAAATGTACTCAGTCAGAGCATAGTAAAATTACAAGTTATATAGTCAAAGCAGAGAGAGAGAAATATCCTTAAAAGGTAAGTAGTAGAACATAGTAAGAATAGTAATATATTGTAACGATAATGGTTCTACAAGCGGGGACCGTGTCCGATACCTGACAGAATTAGAAATTTACACACTATTTTTCATGTTATTTTGCAGAGGTCAAAGTTCGTGCAGCCAGCCAATACACGTACAGATAGTCAGCGCCATCACATCTTGGTCTTGACACCAGAAGTTTACGTGGTTATCAGGCATCAGGGTCAAGGTCTACCGCACCGAGCCGGACCAGAAATTTGCGCCGTAACACATGTGCCAGCATGATCTCAGCCAGGGATGGATGGCGAAGAATTTTGAAAGCTATACAAGGGAAAGTCACAAATCTTGGGTATTGAACCCATGCTTTTGCGTTAGCAGGCCGAAACTTTCACCAGTCGAAACTCTATGTAACTAAAATTCGTTACAAAATTTTCTGTTTGGTTTGTGGGGGTGTGAGGTTCAAGTAGGTTTTGATTCGCAAAGTATTCGTTGCAAAGCAATGCTCATATGAAAAATAACCGATATAGTCGCTACAGTGAATACGTTACGGTGATTCTCAGAGAATCTTCACACTCAAAATTAATTAATTATAAGGCCCGACATTTGTAAGTCGACCTAATCAGCGGTAGTTCAAACCAAAATAGCTGAAATTAACGAAGCTGAGGTTTCAATCGGTGCATACTATCCGCTTGTTCTGTGCCGCCTTGAATTGGAGAATGAGGCAAGGTTGTGTGGTTTCTAGGGATTTGTACTTGAGTGAAATCACTTAAATTAAATTAAATCGTCTCAAATTATATATACGGGTGGTCTGATATATTTCATTCCCATTTACAGTATGAGTGACTCATTTTATTTCCTATCAACTGTAACCCAACTGGTCGGCGGTGGTAAAAATTGAAAATTATAGGTTATAGAGAATAGTATGTGGAGTTCAAAGAGCTATTTTGCTGCAAAATCATTTGAATTCCTCCTGCGCGGACGAGCGCGAGTGAGGCTTTCCATTTTATTAATTTTTAATAATTTATTATTATTACTCTCTTCATCCAATACTCTCAGTAAATGGACTTTAATTCATAATTTTAAATTAAGTTACATTTTAATAGTTAAGATTAGTTACAGTCAGAATCGATGACACTCACGGATAGTTCGATATTTCATTTTTGATGTTTATGTTGTGTGAGCTGATGGAATGGATGACTTAAATAAAGTTACATCCAATCCAATCCAATAACCCGTTTTCAATTTTCAATGCAAAATCCGCCTTAATCAAACAATGAAAAGTATTTTTAAAAATTTGAACAAAAATATTGTCTAGGTGCATTCAAGTATTTTCAAAACGTTCGTCAAGTTCAACTTGTTTCAAAGTCCCACTCTGAACAAGTTTTTTCGAAGAACTACTAGAATTTCTCCATTTTCACCATTTAAGTCTCAATGTTTCTCGGTAAAGTGCTCTTCTACTTGGATTTCGAAGCGTGATAATTAATTGAATACCGCATAATATTCTCGACAGAATGAAAATTTGCTTTTCTTTATCCCCGGCCACCACCAGTTGGGAAATAAAGGGGAAGCAAATTTGGGTTACCCTGTGTAGAAATAAAAACAAAACATTGCCGCTTGAGAGATATTGGGGTCTCCTTTTCAAAGTTCAAATTTTGGAGTTTTTTCTCAGGACTCATGTATAGTTGAAGCCCTATTGCCAGAAAAACTATGCGAAGAGATCTCACTGAAAAGAAACTACAACAGCGATACAAAGTATTAGTACAAAACGGTTGCGAAGATTGAAGTATGAATCGACGTAGCTTCGACTCTAGTTTCTGAAAACAAATGAAAACTTCTTTTACGATAGTTCATTTTTTAATCTTTTGCTTTAGAATATAGTTTTCTTACAATTCCTAAAAGGAAAGTTAGAATAAATTTTGGTAAGCCCCGCACAAAACTTTTCTTTCCGCTTCTCATTACTTACTTTGCTTTGGTTTTCTAACTTCCTGATTTTCAAAGCTGTTGGACAGACTTCTCGCGTCACGATAACTACATAGACTACTCCTCTAGTGTTCCTCTAAGTGCCCAACAATAATAATTACAATGGTCTCATTTTACTTGACTTGACTGGGAAAGATGCCCTCGTGAGTGTACGTGTATGGTTAGGTGGCATTGATGACTTTCATGTGACGACAATGTACTGTACATAAATATGAAGAAACGGAATTTAATATAAAGTAGACAATCTATGAGTAAGGACAAGAATACACTTCACGTTAGACAAAGACACACTCTACATATTGTGTACAAACAAGACTAGAGGAATATTAATTGAACTTTGTGCTGAATGAAATTTCTGTCCTTTGATCTCGCGGAAGTCAACTTTTGTAAGTACGCAGTTCTGCAGATTTTAGGTCTGCTTGAAGTTGAACTCAAGCTTACCTTTGAGTGTAACGGGACCAGAGCCTTTTCTTTATTTAAGACTTTGGATTCGCAAACTAAATGTGTCGAATTTTATACAATGATGGTTAAGTAAACAAGCGAACAATCACTTTCATTGTCCTGACCAAAGAGAACAGATGGTGCTTAAGCTTTAGTTGGCGGCCAGGAAAATGTTTAGAAAGGTTTGGATGACACTGTAGTTATAAATATTGCTACTTGGAGGGATCCCAGGTCCCAACATCGGAGGGGATGAATGTCGCGGACGGAGGTAATTCGCGTACATTTGATTGTAGATAAATGACTTTTTTTTATCTTCTTAGACGGGCACCGGACTTTGTAATTTAGGGTCGTAGTTTACTTCATTTGCTTTCTTTTGAGATTCTGTGTGCCCTTACTGCATATTCAATATTTTCATTATTGGACTTTCATCCATTGAGAAAACATTTGTGGTTAAGGAAGGACAGTGTGGATTTTGCACGCGAATTCCCATGCGTTTCAGAATAGTTTAATTCTAACTTTCCCTTTGTGTTCACCACATTACGAATTGACTGTTTTTCCCGCTAATTGTGGTGGTCCTTTGAAGTTTATTACCGTTGACATTGTCGAGCTTTCGAAGTGTGACCAAATTGGAAAAAGTCACAGCCTACAACGGTGAAACTTGTTAGCCATCATAGACAACTTCAAAAGACTTTATCATGACCACTTCCTAAACAACTTCATTTTGAGAGGCCGAAATCAAAATTTAGAATTGAGCCGAAGTGTATGAAATCGTGTCCCATTTTTACATGTGTTGGGTCGGAGCAAATGTTTTTTTCAAAATTTTGAAATGGCGGACAATTTTTTTTCGAAAAATCCCGAGTTATAGGTTCTATGGAAATTTTTTTGTGATTTTCCGTTTTCAAAAATTAGAGTCGAGAGGAAGTATATCAAAACTTTACGCGTCGGGAGATAGATTTCTAGGAAACTATATTGGCTCGATAGTAAACTGGTCATTGCCGCGAGCAAGGCGACGCCTGCTGGTTCCAAAATGCTAGACTTAACCTTATTTAACTTTGTTTAATTAAGTCGTGATTCTTAGACGAAGGTTAATCCACATCTGGCAGAAATTTGTACGTTCGTCACATACTACTTTCTGAGAATTCTATGAGTGTGCCCTTAAGTGAATGGCTAAATAAATTGAGGGTAGTAGTCCGCCAGGTTTTCCTTTCGATTCCTCGAAGGTATTGTCAACAATATTAATGATCTTGAGAAACACTTGAGAGTATAAGCTCTGGACGTGAGAAGCGTCAAAGAAAGTAGTCGTCGTCGGAGTACATATGACAGGAGGGTATTATACCTAAGCTTTGGCATTGGTTTCAATGAGAGGAACAAATACGGAAAAGTATATAATAAGAAGCGGCTAGCTTTCCTCGTCCAAAAGAACCAAAGAGTTTAGAATCGAAGGAAAAAGAAAACGAAGAAAAAAAAAAGATCTGTGACGAAGGAAATTGGATTTCTGATGATGTACGCGTCTAACTCTCATAGAAAAGCGACGAGAATGAAGTGTTTGACTCTAGCTATATGTTGTGTAAGCACCTTACAAACTAATCCCTTCGACTCGCAACGGCACATCAACTCCTTGTCGCATTCAACCTGGGTTCCTTCCTTAACACTATTTTCTCAATTCCTGTCAGACGTCTTTGAGTCAATCTGCTTTTTTGGACCAAAAACCTCTTTAGGGAACACGACCTGATTTCGCCCGTCCAAATGGAGCACTTCAAAAACTCGTCTTCCTTTAAACGCTACCGTGGTCACAGAATTTATCCAGCAATCAAGAATTCCTTCCACTTGAACCTATAGACATTCTAGGACTTCTAAATCGTCAATCACACAGTGCCCATCACTGGCCTTATTAACACATGGGGTCCAAAACGTGCTTCGGATCTGTATTTGAGATGTCATGGCATCTTTCCCTAAGGTTCCTTTAACTAACCACCCGATTTCATGAGTACTAATTGTAGTACATCGTTTTAATACTACAACTCTACACTGATGGAGAACAGAGAGGTATTCTCAGGTGATACGAAAAAGAATTCAACCTGAATCAGCTCGTGATGAATAGCGAAAACAGCGAAATCGAAGACTCCAAAGAATCTTAGTTCAAACTAGGACAGTAAGTCTATAGGACGTAAGCCTACGCCTACGAGTGATATGATCAGCCTATAATGACAATAAATTTCAGTGAACTGATAAAAATGTTCTACTTCTTGTTACTAAATCCGTAAATCCCTCGTATTTCAAAGAGAAGAAAATAATGGCCGACAATCGTCCTAGAATGTAAAGTGAGAAAACTTGAAGTGTATATACATGTCTCGTACTATTATAGTTTTGCACACGTAATATCAACTTAATAGTTGCACCAAATGGATCCTTGCCTGACTTACGGTTCTAGAATTTATGTTTATGTGTAAAGTACACATTTTCAAAATGGTCGTGTGCTTAAAGACCGTAGGTAGACTTAAGGCTGAGTGAGTCCAACAGACTTATGATCTAAGACCTATGGAAATTTTTTTCTATAAGTCAAATATACTTCCCTCCAATTTCGAACAGAGAGTCATGGTATGACGAATTTTACGAAGCTAAGATGTGTTTGCTAACAATTTAGGTTAATATTTCCGTATTCATTTTCAAACGTCACTTTGGAACATAAGAACTTGGATATCTTATATCTTATGGGAAAAGTCACCCAATTCGTTCTTTGTTGCAAACATCATCTTTAGCCCTTGAAAAGTAATCGAAAATGGTCGAAACTCACATGCACGGACCCAATAGTAAAGTAGACCTTACTCTCAAAAAACGAATTGGATTCAGGAACATAAAACGGAAATGGGAGATGACATTGTTTCCCGTAAATTGAGATACCGGTAGAATATCCTTTGTTTTCCTCCAGTTTGTTTAGCTGATTCTGTATGTACACCTACTTCTTTATCCAAATGTTCAAGTTGCCAACCAAAATATATCTTGGAAAGTGCAACATGTTTGTAATATCAACTGCAGGCATCAGATGGAAGGAGATCAAGGCATAATATGTTCCGCAGTTCCTCTTTCCTGGGTCATACCCTACTTTCTTTTTTGTTTCCTCCTCTCTTTATTCCTGATAGCTTTCTTCAGAAAGAAAGCACGACTTGAAAATGCCATGGGGAATTCCAAATAGGACCAGCAAATAGAGTTTACTCGTATTCCTTGAAAAGTCTTACCTAGTCGTTTTTTGAGAGGAAAAAATTGGCATTCAAGTCACGGAACGCTTTTAAACTCGTGTGTACATTGAGGGTCTACGCACACTACTAAACGTACAAAGGTACACTCTCGTCTTCTACTTTCTTATTCCTCGTCTATGGTTTTGTTGTACTCCAGTCAGACTTCGTCTTCTTTTAACAAGTAGTATTGATACCTCCACAACTTTTTTTGAAGGACTCGTACGTAACTCTATACCACATTCACCCATGAGGTCAATTGAATTGAAGTTGAACGACATTCATAGAAATGGAGTCATCATGTGTCAACAATTTGCACTCACTCTCCTCAGAAACAACTTTTCCCTTTGGTTTCTTTTCCACCAATAACATGAATTTTATATATTCCCCCGTCGCCCGAAGTGGATTTGATTTCGTGGCCCGTCATTTGTGGCATTTCTTGATTCGATCAAGAAATGTTGGGTAGGTACTTTAGCATTGGCTGAAGAGATTTACACGTAAGGTCATATTGAACTCCCACCGTATGCACGACGTAAAATGATTCGATTTTATTTAAAGATAGAAAATGGACACTCGACTGACTCACTACTCGTATTCCAATAAATAAAGAACGCTCCAGTGGAGTCAATTTACTTTTACTATTTTGAATACTCAAGTTAAACGTACTTGCTTAGAATCCTTGAATGCCTTCTCGAGTAAAATTTAAGCATTTTGATGTCATTATTTACTTGGCAAGTATCTGAACACTTTACACATTCAATTCCCTTGCTTAAATTGATTGTTTGGTTGAAATATTGAGAAAGTGAGATTCAATTTAAACGATTCCTTCAACCCTGAACTAATGCGTGGGGTGAGTTTTCTTCTCATTACTGTCAATCGATTACTCACACCTGAACTCATAATAGAAATTCACACAACACATCAAACAGACACGCCAAATATGAACATATCTCACCACGTTCCGTCACTTTGATTATAGCATGCTGTTCATTTTTTACCACATCAAGCTTTTACTTGAATCATCAAGCTCGAAGTGATGTCCAATTAAGGTGTATCATAGTTTTAATGAATCTTGTTTTCCACAGCTTGACTGGAAGAATTGAAAAGTGAAAGTCAATTAAGGATCAAAGAAAATATGATTTGATCAAGCGAGTAACGAATTGGCTTCGTTTAGTTTTAGTTTAGTTTGAGTTAACACAAAGCTGGAAAGGGTTTAATGGAATTCCATGGATCAAACGAAAGTGTTCGTTTTTTCAACTTGAACGGAAGACCTCTGGGTTAAAATGAGTTTGACAATTAAAGAGTGATAAGGTGAAATTGAGGTAACTGTAACTCGCAAGCATGACACCTCGGTTTTCTTTTGAGCTTTACATAAAGTGTATAACGTTCGTCTGGTCTTTTATAAGTTTAATGCTTAGTGAAAATTCAAAAATTATCTTACAGCAATAAAAATATGATATCACTACTTTGTAATATCTTTAGTCGACAACCCATCATATTAATACCAATGTTTCGTTTCTTGTGGTAGCAGCAGTAGCCGGAATTGAAAAAATCAATCTTCGTAGCACACCACAGTTTCAATCTTCCTTGTCTACCGAAACAAGGGAGAAAAGCTTTTGTTCTTATATTGGTTTCAAAGATACGGATTGGCAAACTTTCGACGCAATTTTTTGAGTACAAAATTGCTTTCGGGTTTCCTATTGGCATCCTTGCAAATTAATTTTTCACATACCTGTTCAAAATACATGGTCGTAATCTGAGAATTTCTTTTGTAGCTAGAGCCCGACCCACAAGAAACTTTTGCTTGAGAGACATTGAATGCAAAATTTTACGACAGTGGCTGTCAAAGAAATAGAGTTTGGACATATAGGACCTAAACCACCAACATAAGGTCTTAAAGAAACAATGCAATGCGGCATGCGGTGCGGTATGCTGTGCGGTATGCTGAACAAGAAAACTGTTTTTCTAATCTAGGGAATACCGGGACATGTCATATCTGGAGAACCAAGACGACTCACGTGTCAGTATGAAAGTGGCTGTTGTAAAAGTTATTATTAAAACTTCTCCTGGCAGGAGAAAGAAGACAGTTGAATAGTTTTTATTGCTTTGGGCGTAGGCACGAAGGGATGAAGATAGACTTGGTAGTGTATTATTTGCATGACAAATATCCGACCATATAAATGGAGCGAAAGAAATTCAGCTTTTAGTTGAATACCAAACTAGAGTCTCTCTGCTTCTTGAGTGACACAAGGAGACGCGTCTTCGCATACTCCCTTAAACTTTGTAAGAGATAGAAACTTGCATAGAAAAATGCAATCTCTGCCACACAACAGATATTCGTAAGAAAGATTCCTTCCTCGGGCAATCAGGTGAGACATTGTTTGGTCCAGGAGAAAAGTGAATACGAAAAGGGACTATGAGGAGTTGGAGCGGAATGAGTCCCAGAGTCTTCTCATTTCTTCTCTCAAGATTCAACCAGAAGCAGCCTTACGATTCAGAGAACAAGGAGCTCTTTTCTAGATTGGACCAACCCAACCATCTCAACTGCCATTGTACATGAGGAAGGTGGTTTCAATTTTGGAGAAATCTTCGGCGGCAATGATAAGAAATTCTCCCTTCCTCTATGTGTCCTCCATCCTGTTCGGAGAGACAGGCTCCTGCATATTTATAATACACTCAACACACTCAAGAACGAATGAAGGAACGAACGAATACTTTCCACCTTTAGCTTTCTCCGCTGTCTCTTGGAGAAATTCAAAATACTGACTTTCCCCGTTTAGGCATTACTAGGAAAAGCTCACCAGAAGAGAAGATGGAGTTTTTTCATTTCTCATCATTATTTTCACGCCTTCCTTCCAAAGGATGGAAAAGCTGAGAAGTATTTTTAATGCTGTTTGGATGGAAGAACCAACACAATATTCACTTCTCCCGCATGAGAACGTTATGAGTTTTTGTCATATTTTTTGGGGACATCTCATCTGTACTCTCCAACCCACTATACTTATCCCACCAAGCATTCCATCTAAAGGAATGAATCTCTTACACTCTTAGCTTTTCTCATATGTGAAAGTATCTACAGACCCGTGTGAGTCTTATGTAGTACTCGTCATATAAGTGTAATAGAAAGCAACAAGAATGGAGTATAAAGCCTGTCGATGCGACATACCATCATCTCATGCATAACTCCCACGTGTACTTATGTTCCGGCCGTAAAGTCATAGCTAAAATTCTATTGAATTTTGGATATTAAATCCTTCTGAAATTTCTAAACTTGATTAATTAAACCTTTAAGTACACAACAGTCATGTAGCAATATTTCATGTTGCAAATATTTCACTGTAATTCAGAATCACTATCTATACTGATGTTTTACTGTATTGAGGTCGTACGTGACTCCTAATAGTGCCCCCTGGCTTAACCGTGCTGAAGATATATACACCATAGTCAACAACAATGTTAATTCTAATACGATTTTTAACTTCCTTGAGTCTTCGCGACAATACAAATAATACTTCCAAGTATGTAAGAGTTAAATTTAAAATTGCTAAAATACAAGTCATCCTGCGAACGGTAACATACGAAGAGTTCTCAAATGAACGACAAAGCCAGGAGAACATAATGTGAAAATTCTATCATTCCTGAGTGCTGGTGCTGCAATGAGAGTAAAAGGCGATAGTACATATAACCTAGTCCGACTTACAGTACGATTCGAGCGAAGCTGACGTACAATCCTGACCACGCATATACGCGCCGGTGTTCTTAATATTAAGACGCAAAGCCAGCAATTTGCACCCGACGGACTGAATGGAATGACTGGATTGGCTTGACTAGTTCCGTTGAGACGTTGAATACATAGGCGTAAAGGTCTCTTTTAAATTTGTGTTTAGTTGAATTGAATTAGAACAGTGCTTCAGGCTTCTACTAGTGCTTTCTTGTGTGCATTCCACTAACCCTAAGGATTAATCGTGACAATAACAAAAGCAAATCAAAATGACGGGAGTAGATGTGCTCGTAGCTTGAATCTCTGTTACAGACAAAAATATCCCTCGCTAGTCTCGGTGGATTTAAACCCTGAGGGCCAGATACGACGTGGTTTTAGAAATAAATCCATGGACTTGAGAATAGAATCCCTTTATGGAGATTCTAGGGGAAAATCCATTTGCGAGAGGTTAAATGCCCGTAGTAAACACCGGCAAATTTACTTTCAGTTTCATTTAATTTTATTCTACTGGGTGGTCCAGTTAAAATGTTCAAACCTGAAATTTCACAACTATTTCATACTGAACTTAGTAACTTAACTTAATCCGTATTCGAGCGAAAGTTATGTATTTTCAAACATTGGAATTGTTTTTCTATCCTAGATTCACTGTATATTCACAAACATATTGATCTGAATACGTGAATTATTGACAAATGAAGTCACAGTCCAAGAGTTTTTCATATCGTATATTTATATGCCAAGTCATAATACAGGATGTTCAAAATAGTTCAATTTCGTATAACCAAACTGCTTTCCATTGGTGTGTCGAAGCAGTCATATTTTGTTGTGGGATAGCTTTAACCATTTATCTGAGGAGGAAATGTTAATTAATTAACACAAGTGTGATATTTTACATTACATCTGGAAAGTCTTTGTGGCCAGGAATATGAAATAGTCAGAAAGTTTAACAGGAAAGTCGTACATGTCTTTTGAAGGATCGTCAAGTCAAGTTGGTTGGTTAAATTTTTAATGAACAATTATAACTTTTTAGTTAAACCACCCTGTACTGTTATTAGTGAGGGGTAATTCTAATACCAACTGACGATTAGTTTGAATGGATACTTGCCCATCATGAGTATTTGCTGCCAGGTAGTGCAAAAAGTATAATTTGGGCTACTTTAGAAGTAAACTGCCATCCGGTTAATCCGATTCATAAGTTACTCCAAATTGTTAAAAATTTTCCTCTTCTTTCTACAGACGGTATTACGTGATACAGTTTAACCTCGTTAAAACGGACCACAAAAGAAAGTATACTATAACATGGGAAAGGTTGATCATTTCCCAGAGTATTTATCCATAAACCCATCAATCCGTTAAACCGGGGTAAGTCATAAGTAAGTTTTGTTGGACCCGTATTACAGAGATCTGTAGAGATTTAAAATTGGAAAAACCTTTCAAAATGGGTTGATGAGGTTTACTTTGTAGAAATTAATTTTGGAAAGGCTATTTTTACGACCGTACATCTTTATTTATTTTGACATTTGCCAAATTTCTCTCGTACCTCGAGCTCGAGATGCCACGATGAGCCAAAGGGCAACCAACCACATACCCGTGAAAGTCGATCATAAAACTTTGGCGTGTAACCCTGTGGCTTGAATTTTCTTTTTTAAAATTTCTGGAAATATTATTAGAGGAAATTAAGGATCAGCTTGTGGTTAGATTTGACCCTGTTAGACTTGGGCATCATTGTATAGACGGTAAGAGGTATCATTTTATGAAAGACAACATTTAAATAATTCGAGAATATAAGTGGCTGCCGTGAGAAGCGTATTTTCGGGCGTACGGTTGACCCCACCGCAATATTGGTCATAATGTAATGTGACCTTCTGTATGAATTACATTGCCGTTAACATTTTTGTGCTATTTCCTAAGAGTATGGAATCTGACTCCTTTCATAGGGAGGACATTTTTGTTGACACCAGACCAAACAAGGCCAGAGCCTGGTGTGGGAGTAATCCGTTAGAAGGTCCTCGCGTTTCATTTCCAAAGGCAGGAGTAAAGAAATGCATGGGCTATTCCTGTTACTTGTAGTATTGTTGGGGGTTCGACGCCGAATCGAAATTCTTAATCCGTTGAGCTGGACAAAAATTAATTCAATTTAATCCGCAATCTAATTAGAGGCGTAACTGCAGACTACAAAATGACTTCTCTATATTATTCGATGCTCTTAGGCTATTTCTGTTTGCATTTACATAGAGACGACCAGGGCAACTCGGGTGGGTCCGTCTCTGTAGAGGGCATTGGACGGCTATAAGAGGAACTTTTGTTGATTTCGTCAGATTTTGCTGGACTTAACGACCGGCGAGAATTGCGCCCTGAGAAAGTTTTTGGTCTCAGAGGATTTTCTTATGACTTTTCCGGTACTTTGTTGTAACCGGATGAAGAATATATTTAATTTATTACTCGGACGACTCTAACTTCCTCTGGGCGCAATTC
>JAQGCA010003289.1:0-12076 GCA_034698945.1 Protaphorura quadriocellata | reverse complement strand
TATAACTAAACTGAATTGCGTTAGATTTCAGTCGGAACTGGAACTAACTAGAACTAAAAGGAACTGAAACAACACTAGCTTAGACACTATTTCTAGTACTAACATTTCATGTCATTAACCTGAACTTGAAATTCCATGAGTCAATAATCAGTTAGTCAAAATCATAAACCAATATTCCGTACCGAGGCATAACCGATGTAACAAAAAAATAATAACAGTCTAATCAACCATAATCATAATAACTTAAACATCCCATTACTATCTTTCCCATGTGCAGGACAAAGTAAGTATTCTCAATGTCAGGCTCCAAGTTCATGACCTTACTTATTTTTGACAGTAATGTGAAAATTTTTTCGACGAATGCATTCAAATGCTATTTACGATGAAAATGTGTCAGTACATTTTCCTTTATCTTTGGCTTAAGAATAGGGACAAACATTGCACAGGTCCATGACCTATTTTTAATAAAAGTCCAATATGCATCGTCTGTCATGGAAAATGAACATTTCCTTCTATGAAAATGATTAGGACAATATTTATATTGCAGCACACCAAAATTCTATTCTTCTAAAAACTTGTCTTCCACAAAATCCTTAAGGGTAAATGTGTATCTTTGTTCTTTATACAGGATAACACAACCATAATTCTGCACTTCTTTAGCGCAGTTATGGCAAACCGGCAAATCATTATCATTTATCTCTAACATATATTCCGAACCATTAGTATGATGTGCTATCAATTCAAAATGTTCTAAAATTTATCCTCAGTACGCTCTAAAATCAGTACATTTGTGTCAGGAACCTTATCCAAGAGTTCATGAATTTCAATTCATGCTATTTTAATATCGCGAAGGTGACAATTTCCCCAGAAATTGGCGTCAGAACCATATGTGTGGACTACTGAGCAGAAATTACCGGTCGGCATATTGCCACAGACACGGATATTCCCCCAATAAAATTTGACAAAAATTTGCTACAATCCGCTTCTTAAAAATAAACATTAAATTTTGTCTTTTCTACTTTAGCCATAATTTTAAATAGTACAAATTACAAGAGGTTTGTTAGCTGGTTGTTGTTGAGAATAAGCTCCTAATTGGTTGGTCCAGTGTCCAGGTTAATCTTGTTCTACTGTCCCGAATGTTCCAGAGTTTCAAAGATTTCTTATTTGATCCAATCTCGAATAAAAGTGCCGTCGACCTGATTCAGTGTCCAGAATACTACAATGTACTCCAATGTCTCCAGGTCCCAATTAGTGCCGGCCCGACAAGATTCCCGGCCCGGGTGTGAAGGGAGGCGACCCGGCCTGAAAATTGAAAATAAGACATTTTCGGTTTCTGCATCTTGATCTCAGCAATGTTTATTTTATTATCTCTGAACTGTGAGCCACATTTACGGCTAACACTGACTACATAGCCCGTAGTTACATTACCTAGTAAACAATACTAATAAAGTATAATATTATAATCTTACACATTAATATACATACATGCCACAATTAATTATGACAACATTACACATTATATGGTAATATAAAAAACAATATTCATGACAGAATGAATTTAATTTTAGGAGTATCTTTCTTAACGGCTGTGTACAATTACTCGATTTTCCTATATCTCAATATCCCGATTTTACTGCAGAAAATGTCAGAATAATATCATCAAAATCAATCTCTTCGGCGGTTTTGTGCTCAATTGAAATTATCGCCAAATTAGTCAAACTTTCTTGGTCTATTGTTGAGCGCAGATATGTCTTAATAATTTTCAACCTAGAAAACGCTCGCTCATTTGACGCCACACTGATGGGAAGAGTAAGAAAAATTTTCAGCGCAGATTCTACGTCTGGAAATGAAGAAGCCAGTTCTTTCTTGTGCAAAATATTGAGAATATCGAGTGGGCCCAATTCCAACAGTGTTATTGAAGGCATGGTGAAATTGTGTTTTGCAAAAACTCCATTTCCTTCGCAAATCGTGACTGATCAAAATAATTTCAATATTTTGCGCATAAGTCTTTCACATCCTTGTCTAGCTCATCTTTTTTCAATGTTACAAGTTTCTCACCCCAAAGAAATCCAAAAAGTCCATTGAGATTTCTGACCTGAATGAATCTATTCTCTATTTCAAAAACTAACTTCTCTACCAGCGCATTGAAAAACTCGATTTCGAATTTCGCCAATTTAGAAAGTACTGGTTCAGGAGCCTTGTCAGGAAAAACTTTTCGTTTCCTTTGTCTTACGTCCTCAAACCCTGTCTCTGGATCAATGCCAAATTCATCAGCTCTGGCTTTGCATTTTACGTAACAAATTTTAAAACCAGTCTTTCTGAACTCTTTCAACCATTCCAGTATCCCTCTAAAAGTTTCTCACTCTTTTCAATATGGGTGTCGGTTTGCTTTACACTATTATTACATGTTTGAATTTTATCCAAGATTGAATTCCAAATGTGAAGGGCAAGCATAAATTTAAGATTCAATATGTCGTTCAATTGAGCAAACGTGTCAGCCACGGTATCGGCGTTCAGGGAAGAAGAATTCGTCATTTCTATTAGCGCTTCAGTGACTTCGAAGTACTGTTCGTGTAACGCGGACACAGCAACAAATTTAGCGGTCCATCGCGTGCTACTTTGTCCTTTTAGTGTTACACTTACTTTGGTTTTTAAAATTTTCAATCTTGAAGATGACGCATAAAAGAAGGTAAATATATTGTGGATTTCTCCAAGAACAAGTTTTGTGTGCCGAACCTTCTCTGCCCCGTTCACACCAAAGCGTATGTACATTTTTTGCGGGGTGTTTCTACTGTAGATGAATTTCAACGCTCCGTCATCTTATAAGCCTATACATAGAGGATACTTGCGTAGTTCTGGATTGTAATACACCAATTAAAATCAAGCGTCCACCCATAACGGCTCGTTTCAATTTTCTTAATATTAATTATAATTTTAGGATTCACCGTTTCTTGAGATTAGATTTTCTTTTCAAGTAACGAAATATTGATTGACATAATATTTTGATCCCATTTGCATGGGTAAGGTTAAGCTAATTTAAAAATCTATTTCTGGTTACAACGAGCTACTTGCACAAACTTATTACTCATTCGTGGAAATTGTCCTTATGAATAGGGGAATATTTAGTTTACACACATCGGGTATTTATTGGATGTCAATGCGCAGATGATGTCTAATGGAGTTCTGCCAATACACAAATATTCCGCACTAGTTTGAATCAATAAAACTATTTTAAATTAGATCATTCCGCAAGCGTTCTTTCCATGTGAACGTGAACACATAACAAAACCCTACTAGTAATGTTTCTTCGTCATTATTGGGAACAAATCGGTGGCTAAGGTTTTTTCCTTAAGTCTAACGAAAATAAGCCAACTTATTCGAAAAATACACAGCGAAGTCAAACAGCAACTTGCGGAGAATGATAATTAATATGTCTATGTCTTATAAATTTATTTAGATCTTGACATTGATTACCATTGTTTTTTTCACCGTAACGCTTAGTTTAGAGTCTTCACTCATGAATTTCGTATCTTTCAATTGTATGTAAACAGAGAACACATGTTAAAATTTTCACTCGAGTCAAGCTGAGTATAAACCAGGCGTAACAGCTGGTAAACATAATGTCTGAGTTTTGGTTTCTAAAAAGACCAATTCGTTGGATGGAAAAGTGGAGTCTGGAGCTGGGGTGAACCACCGGATGGAAGTTAAAAATATTGTTCGGCGTGAGAATGAGAATTTCATCCTCGCATTCTGAGTTTTCCGTTCATTACGTACCGGGTGTGCAATTCGTGGAAAGGAAGCTGGGCTCAAAGTGTGGACTCAAATACACCTTGTAGGTTTTAATAACTCTGTTTTGTTTAAGAAGGTCGGGTGACGGTTAACTCCTTGGGTGCAGGTAGCTGCGGATTTTGGGTCCTTGATTATTTTAAAGTACAGTACGTGTTTTGGTTTTAACGGCGACAGAAAGAAATAAAATACCAGTTCACAAAACAAAATCTTGTCGTCCTTTGCGTTGTGTCTTGAATTCATATGCATTCACTTTTCTGCGGATAAATGCAAATCGTGGCATTTGTTTACAATCATTTTTCTGTGGGATCACAATATATTTCTTGTAATTTGCGACCCGCCCGGCACGAAAGCAAGACTTCTGAAATCCCTTAAACGCACAAATGTGGAAAATTGAAAAGAATTGTCAAAGAAATAACTTTGTGTAGTTAAATATACATTGCGGGTTAACTCATCACTGTTCAGAGTTTATTACAGGCATGCTAGCGACGACTACGGCAATGACCACAAGAAGTTGTCAAGGACCACCTTCTTCAATATCTGTAAGAAAATTTGGTATATTTCAGGGAAAGTGAAACTCTCTATATAATTTTTCCGTATATCGAGATCGTAAACACGGCACTAAGACAAAAATATGTCAAATGGAAATTCTAAATGAATTTTTGAATTTTCATCTTGCATAACAACTTAATACACAATAACAATTAACTACGTAATTGGTTTGATGCATGGGCCGGAGCGTCATCTTGCATGAATGTAATTTTTACGGCGAGCTGAAAAAAGTTCAGGGTCCTTCATCGGAACAGAATTAATAGGCAGATTTCTTTTGCGATAATACTCTTTTTTACTGTAGCCTTCTCCTCAGCATACAGCCGTGTCTTGCCTTTCAAGCAGATACCCCCTGCCAGCATTATTTTGAGCGGATGGCAAAAATTTAAACGGAACTATTTCCTTGTTACTGCTTCGGTACGTGGTATTGTGTTTGTCCCCATTTCAGTGTAATTGAATTGGGGACTCGTCGGTCCAAAGGATTAGGTCCACCAGCTCCTTGGCAACTTGTCCAGATTCCAAATACCCGGTTTTCTGCACAAAGTTGCCAGAAGAAATTAGGTCTCAAAGATGTTTATCGCTCACTACGGTTTTGGATAGCTGTTTATAAGCGGATTATCCCAATTTCGTCCTCATGAGTTTCAGTCGTGCCGTCATGTGTTAAATTTTAGTAGCCTTTTTTTGCAGTTTTCGGAGGTGTCTGCAACTCTGGCACATTTTCTGACTGATGCACCTCATTTCTGCTGACTTCGTTGTCGGTGTACATTTTGTAGGCCTGTAGTGATCCCGCCCATAATACCGCTGATAAAATCACGCCGAAATAAATCAAGTTCAAAATTATAAAGTCAATGCGAACACAGTGTTGGACCAGGCAATAATAGTTCAGTTATCGACCCAGTATATTTCTTCAATATTTCAGTTCAAATCCCAAACATAGTGTTCTTTCGTTCTGTCCTAAAATAAAATGCTATTCTAAGACAAAGGATCCAATATCACACCCATACAGCCACCTGCACTTCCAAGAAGTCTAACGGTTACCCGACCCCTCGAAAAGTGAAACCATAAAATATTTTCTGCTTTTGTTTTTAATCCCTCGTCAGGATTTATTCTTGTAACAGAGGAATTAACGCTGACCTTTCTTAACCCGCATTTCCTTTCAACGGACACACCCGGTGCATGTGAATGTGGTAACCCAAGAAAACGTGGAGTTGACTTACTCACACAAAATATTGTTCCTTCACAAAATGAAATGATAAAACTCCCATTTGATGTTCAGATACAGAGTGGACCACCGCAATTACAGGGTGTGACTCATTCGGAATCTCTACAGGCCTTTGTGGAATATTTTTGTCACTGGCACTTTAACTTTTATCCCATCTCGATTTTCAAAATTCGTAACTGTGGCAGCACAACGTCCAAATTTTTACCCTTTTAGTGACTTTTAAAGACAATTTAACAGGCTCAAATAACAAATTCGAATATCGGACAACATGCACTTCAAAATATTTGAGTTTGAACATTCGCGGCAGAAAAAAGTCAAAGTGGTATTTATCGTTCTGCTACAAGGTGTACAATTCAATTTATACACAAATATATAATAATATTAAATATTAATGTTCACACTTCGGTACAAATTTCGTCACACGCTTGTTAAAACAATCCAGGGAGCATTTTCCTAGCGATGGCGGGGAGGGGTTCACTGCGTCATTAATCTGGCCTGTTTGCAATTAATATAATTATTTCCAAATTTTAAATTTTGTTTCATAGAATTTCTCATAGGCTATTAAATAAACCACAAAATATAGGGACTTGTCAGTCATCCACATCTCTTGGTGGGTTTACTCATGTAATGCTAAATATTTTCTGGACCACACTGTAATCTATTTAACACTGTACAATGTAACATGCAAACTCAAATTCACGGTACCACGCTTTTTCGATGAATTGAATATCAGGCAGCCAAGGTTCCCATTGTTTGCAATGTGAAGAGTGAACTTTAATTTCAATTAACTTGGGTAATTTAGTTTGACGAAGGGGCTAAGTATTCCGGTAGAGGGCGTGGCCATGACGAAGATGGTTGGCTTCGCATTAAGGGAAACGATAACCCATTATTAAACGATGTGGTAAGATTCCATTTATTATAAAATGCTATCAATCGCATAACTAGCTATTAGTTCGATTCTTGCAATATTCAGGTACTGACGACGCTATTTAATTATGTGGGAGGAATTAGTTTGAAAGAATGTCGATTGGTTTCCAAGAATTGGCATCTTCGGACGTTACGTTTGGCCGCTTTCCGACTTCAAGTTAACATCTCGGGGAAAGCAGGAAATCTTAAAGAATTTGTAAAAGTAATTGGATCCAACACATTGGGATTTCCAAAGTTTGAAAAGTTCATTCTTGGACCATTTGATACAAGGGCAGAATTTGGCCAACAATTACTTCAACTTTGATGACAAACGGCGAAGGAATTTATTCTGGTTCCTGATCAAATTCATTTGTATTCCGATAGCGTCGAAGACATTTCGGAGGTACTCCGATCTGCCCCAAATCTGGAGTCATTTACAACTACAAGGATGTTGCTTCCCAAGAGACACGGTGTTGTCAAATTATTTCCAGACTCTGAAGATACAAGAAAGCCAAAACTGCCATTCTTAAAAACACTGTGTGCGAGAGGTGATTGGAGCAAATTTACGATGGAGACTTGTCCAACATTCTATGAAGAATTCTTTGAAGCAGCTGAGAATTTGTCAACGCTAACTTTGATGGATTCAAATTTCCCTGATTCGAATTTAGATATTCTGAAAGCCATTGAAAAAGTTGGAAGGGAATCCTCAATTGAAAATTTGAAACTTGAGACCGTGATGTCAGACCATTTTGATATCCTTCACAGAATGATACTTAAGACGAACGGACTGATATTAAAACAATTTGCATTTCAGAATCGAGAGGGCCAAATTGACTGGTGTCAATTGATTTCACTTTTCAGATATACTTTAGTTGTCCTCCGAATGGTATGCTGTTCACATACTGAATCACTCAACATTATCCCTCACATGCCGAAGTTGAAAAACTTGTACTTCCGCATGACTGAAAGTACTGAGCTGATCTGTCAGAATTTTGAGGAGACGTTCCCAGCTCTGGAAAGTGTTGATCTTTCGTTTTCCACATCAAAACAGTTTGAGGATTTGATGACTGGGGACGAACTGAGCCAAACCCTGAAATCAGTTCTCAAATGTTCTTTTCCAATGAGAATGGAAATTCTTAATAGGATTGTGCGACTTTTCCCAAACGTGAGAAATTTCAGATGTAAGGTTACTCCGGAGAGTGGGATCGACGTCATCAAAAAAATATGGACTCACATGACACAACTGGAAGAGCTCATAATTAGCGGCACTCTACCGGCGTCGACAGATCTGGACTCCTTGGTCACTGGAATTCCGGCCAGACAAATCAGGCAAATGCGGAACAGAATGGGATTCTTTGCTTCACTCGAAAACTTGAATATTGAAGATCGGAGGGAAAGAATTTTAATGGAAGCAAATAAATACGGCGGAGTGGTCTCCATCCGGAATCTAACCAGTAAGTCGTCACCCAATTGTCTAAGTAAAGGTGTTTTCTGACCTCGTCCCAGATTAATTACAAAATTACAAGGACAATAACATAAATTATTTCAGAAATCCAGGCCGTCATTTGTAATCATGATTAAGTACCTCTAACATTTGTGCAATTGTCATTGAAAAATTGTATTCAATTATTTTTTGATAACCTTTACAATTATTACTTAAAGGTAATTGCATTGTTACTGTACATAAAAAAATATATATTCGAATTAGTGAATTGAATTATAATTTGTTGTAGTTGACTTTTAGATTACAATGACGTAATTATGTTTGCCACAACGGTGTGGTCATTCCATTCTCAAGAAATTTGGGAGGTCATTAAAAATAAATATACACACTCCAATCTCTCAGTTCATATAAAAAAAATCCCACTATAGGATTTGTGTTTTACTAATAATATAATGCAAATAAATGACCTAGCCTTTCAGGTTTTCCGCTGATAGTTGAAAAGTTTCCTTCTATGCTACGCAGATATGGTAGCGACTGTACCTTCAACACAATAACATGAAAAATTGTACTAGTCAACCTGACAGTGTAAGAATATTGTGAGTCATGGACTTTTGAATTGATTTATTCAAGAATTCCGGGTGCAGTTTGTATTTGATTAGTTACATTTTGAAAGCTATTGACGCAAGTTTGCCTCTTCCTTTGTTTGTAAACGACGACACTAAAAGAAACTTGCTATTGTCGATACGACGGTGGACAGATTCAGTAAGCAGCTTGAGGCAGCTTATTTGATATATGTACTTTATACGTTGTGAGTTCCAGACTTGAAAATGGTTTGATGAAGGCGAGTCTGTAACGTACTTATTTACACCATTTACTGCCCTTGGCCATTCTGAAATTAGATTCGGCAGTGGACCTTTGCCACCTCAAGTAGAAAACCTCAAATGTTCACTCGAATTTACCTTACACTCCAAAATCCCACGTTCCTAAACTACCATGGTATTTATATTGTAACGGATATTGGTTGGTAGGTCTGAATCGCCTGCGTATAGAGCCGACTGTAGAAGGCTCTGAAGATCAACTCCAAAAATTCAACACTGTGACTGACGTGGCCGGTTACTTCGGTTTCTATGCCCTTAAGAGCCTGCTCCACGTGTATTTTACTAATTGTGAGGTAAAACTAAATGTATTATTTGTACCGTGTTCATACACCTTCCTAGTCGAGCCTGCCGCGCCCGAAAAGTGACCTTTGAAAAGTTCTGTAATGTGTTTATGATTATTTGCATAGTTTTCAAAGTCTTTTGCGGAAATATTGGTGAAGGACTTGGGTCTCATGTCCTGGAGATTCTACAATGCAAATACCGACGAAGAAATTATTCCTGTAGTTTGGAATAACAGTTGTGTATTGGACACTTTTCCAATAGAACTCTGAATCAGATCAGCTCATGAGTAGAACTGGACCTGAATTTCTATGAAAACAACCGACACTCTCTTGTAATACAACTTCATGTTTTCCTTGTATTGTTTCAAAATCCGAATAAATTTACCATTTGTTTGTTCGGTTATTCCACTAATGACTAATTATTTGTTATCAGAATACCCAATATAATGTGACGTCGTTATTGATAAGATGACGCTATAAGTGGCGAAATTGGAGTTAGCAGCTTAATAAGCGTAGCGTTGTCACCAATTTTAACATCGCAAACTCTTTTTCTTCTTAGGACATGAAAGTTATACTTGAGCTTACAAAGTAAAATAGCGTTATTGAGTTATATTGAATACAAATACGGTCATGTGATATAATTTTACAAGGAGTTCGAAGTATCCTACTCCATTTCTCGGTTACAGTGATTTTGATTTAGTGTCTTAAGGAAGCTATTTCTGAACGAATATGAATGGTTGGAAATATATTTTTAGCTTTTTAATTAGATTAAAAGTGAAACCGAATGCGACCTTCGGTCCACCCGGCCAATTTTGTAATGGATGGAGATGGAACAATTAAATGTAATGTGGTACATAAGTTCAGCAATTTTTCATTGACAGCGATCAGAGGATCACAGTATACATACGTAGAGTGAACGGTTCTCTCCTACAAATTATAGATATCACGGAATTTATTAGTCTATATAGGCAATCTGGATATAGGGTGCCGTCCTTTGTGGCACACGTTTTGATTATATTTTAATGTGAAGGAGAACTCCAAATTCCGAAAAATTAGCGAAAATGGAATAAGGTGACGTGAAGAGATTTTTGTTTTACGTCAATGGTTAACTGCCAAAGTCAAGTCTCGAGAATAGAGTTTCAACCCGAATCTACTCATCATAAAGGCTGACAAGAGGGTAAAGTTAAAATTATCAAAGCACCAAAGTTAAGTCAACGTCAATGGCGTACAAATATTTCATAACTTTACTCCAATATAGATAAACAAACACATAAATAATACATACATATTTCTCCTTAGTATGCACTAAACTGTACAATATGAACTCAAATGACTTTCAACTGAACTCAAAATGAACTCATGTAATCTCAATGCATTTATGGCTGGTCATTCACTTATATTTTTGGAACACATTTCTATCCCCTTAACTTCATGACAAAAAATCCCGTGATGCCGGAATTAGCACTGGCCTGTATATAGCCTGACTCGACTGTACTTTACTGTTTTATGTCGGATCTGGGTCGTTTGAATTTACAAATGTAAATATTTAGGACACTAAAGCACGAGATTTACGTGTACTTTTTTATGTTCACCATTCCCATTAGACTGACCCTGCCGATTGACCGATCTTTCTGGAATTTGGTGGTCTGGTTCATTAGGATGTCTGCAGGGTTTTCCGGTTGGATTTCAGGTCACAACTTATAGATGCCGTCCACCAGATCTTGGCTCGGATTCTGTGCAATAGGACTGCGGGCACTTAAATCTAGCCCGTACTGTCTACGAGGACGAAATGAGAACTTAAAGTTAACCGAAACTATTTTTTGCATCTATGACAAAAATTCTTTCGTCTCATTCTTTTTTGTGAACTGCCAATATTTGTGATCATTCTAATAATTGTATGAACTGGGGGCCGTAATTTTTACTGAACGCATCTGGAGAAAATATTTTGTAGTTGTACCGGAATGTCTACTCGTCCTTATATTTTCACGGTCATTGTCATTTTTGTGTTGTGATTCCGTTTCTCTGTTTAACTACATTAGCAAACTACAATTTTGAGTTAACCTTACGGCGCACGGTAACAAGTTGCAGCCACTCATTTTTTCGGTGTGTGGAAGATTCGATTCACTTGCTCTGACGGTCGACCGGATGGTCAGGTAGGTAGGGGTAGTTAGATGGAAGACAACCTTATCTCCACGAAAATATGTGATCTGGTTATGACAACACCTTCCGCAGATATGTGAATGAATGTGTGTATGTATATATTTTGACTTGTTGGCATAGTATTCAAAAACTTGCTTTAACACTTTCGCAGGTAGGGATGCTTAAATGTTGTGCATTTGGCACGACTTTAAGCGTCCATACCTGCGAAAGTGTTAAAACCAAGGCGGCTGACATGGGACTCATACATTGGAATTTCACTGGACTACATCTGACAGAGATAATCTCGTGACGTAATTGATGACGGAAGGGAATATTCATCTATGTATGCGATAATCTTGACATTAACCATTCCCTGTTTTAATTTAATTTTTTTTCCTACGCTCTTGCATTCTGTTGTCAATCAAATATTTCATATTTTGTAACAAATGGCGTTTGTAAAAATATTGTCATTTATCTAATTGTTAACCTTACCGAATTTTCTAGGTATTAACTATAGAAATTAGACTTCACTAAAACACCACTGTCATTCATGGTCGTCCAATCTGACCATTAAGACCTGGTTTCCAATTCATAGTATAATCATGGTTGTGACCTGGTTCCAATGGCCACTCTAGAGACAGCCATTCTAATAGAGATATTATTTTTGGTACCCCAAATATACTTAATTTGGACCCCAAATAATATTGAATATGGCCCCTCCTTACTTTCGCCACAACAAGTATTCTTTAGCCCCCAAAAAGAATTGAATTTGACCCCAATTAAATGTTTTAGACCTAGAGCTCGTAAACCGAACCGCGGTTCGGTTTGAGGATTAAACCGAACCGAACCGAAAAACCCGGTTCGGTTTAAA
>JAQGCA010003288.1:0-12084 GCA_034698945.1 Protaphorura quadriocellata | reverse complement strand
GGATTTCTATCCGATATTTCGGGTCGGGTCGGATATCGGGTCGGATAGGCGGATTACCCGACCCGATCGGAACCTTAATTAAATCTTCTTTCACTAAAGTTGTTTAGGTGGTCCTGTGTCGAAGCGGTAATATTAATGGTAGGATAGTTCGTGGTAGGAATTGAACCAGCAGTCTCATGATCATTAAATATACCCGGATCTAAAGTCTGACCTACTTAGGTCACTTAAGGTGTACCCAACCCTACGGCTATCCCATTCCCCCAGATGATAGATGTGATATGAATCTTTTTCGACGAAATAAAGCCGGTATTACTTCGCGGTTGTTTGATTTGACAATTTGATTTCGAGTTATTTTATTTCGATCTCTTTACGAACAGCCGAATAAGTAATTTAATAATTCAGTTCGAATGTTTTACTTCTTATTTAATCCCGTTGCACAAGTCAGTTTTGCAGTCACAGGAAGACGCTGTAGAATTAGCATTTGGAATATTTTGGATGACACAGGTTGCGGTAGCGTTGTTGAATGCATCCTTGAGACACCCTCTGTAAATAAAGCCAGGCGCTGGCATCCCCGTAACGGTGACAGAGATGTACGCACAACTTGCTGGAGCTAAATTGGCTGGGCATTCCACGACTGGGGTTCTTGCAGCGTTAAATCCTGTGAAACATCCTACAAGGGAAGCTGCTGCGTCAACTCCGGCGACGAACTTGCATGTGTAACACTTCAGACCTGCAAGAATAGGGTAAATATGTATTAGAATTTGGGAATGTAAGAAATAATCGCCGAATTATTACCGTAAACAAGTAAAATCGCTTGAGACGAGGCCAAAATGATAAAAAGTGCGGTTGCAATTGGCGATGCCATCATGAATCGAATCTGCGGTATCGTTGGCGGTTTGCTGATTCTGATTTATGAGTAAAGAACAAGAACGACTCTTCCGCTCAAGTCAAGAAAATGATATAATGTGTCACCATTAGGGAAAATATGATTGTTGTTCAGTACCGACTACTGTAAAAAAAACAAGTCGGGGTTAATAACAAGTAAATAACACGGAAGACTCATTAGGTCAAAGCCCGAGAGGTTCACTTCCGCATATTACGAAACAATACTAGCAAGCATTTTTTTTCTGTTGTCCCGTATTTGTGTGAAGCTCAAGCCAGTAATTGGATGATTTCATTTTAAATTATTCCGTACTTTTTCTTTACATGTAAACAATGAACTCAACAATGCATAATCAATTTGTAAAAGCTATTAATTGCTAATATTTTATTCAATATATTTTATTTATATTTAATATAATTATATATGAGCATATATTTTATACCCCCGCCATAAGAGAGAGCTTCTAGAAACTCCAATCCCCAAATAAGCATATGAAACCAAGAATGGCACATATGGTAAGGTCCTTCTAAGTAATAGTGTTAGTCGTGTTTAACTTTGTTTTGGTCCAATTTTGTGCATTCATTATTATTACGAATCTTAAAGTGAGACAGTTTGTGGTTCTATTGTCCTAAAAATTTCGAATTCACAATCGCAATAGTCGACGTCTGGCTCCTGTGTATCGAACGCCGAAGCTTTTCCATTATTTCCCACAATACTTTTATATGTGCATTAGAGCTCATCATCACATTTCTCTACTTTCCATCTCATATTAACCTTCATTCTTTCCAGTAGCACCATTGCAGAATATTCTATCATTCCAGAAATTGGACCTTAAAGATATAAAATAATGCACTACTGGGTAGTACGTCTTTTATGTACCCTCATAAGTTAATTTTATATGCAGATAAGATGTAGAAATTGTGATCTCTTTTCAAATGAATAGAACTATAATTTGGTACTTACAACAATATTATAGATTTCTCTGACATAAAGAGTGGTCAACGTAATATTCCTGCTCAGTATTTTGTGAATGTGGTAACATTGTATAAATGCGACCTTGTAGTATCAAACTTTGTGAAATGTTGTCGACGACCTTCGAGTTTTTGGATGAATCCTTTCAAAGTCTCAACAAACCATGACATGGCATACTTTTCAGAGCACAACTTGGAACTGGAACCACATGAAATTAATGGACGGCCTTGCATGCAAATCCGTACAATAGGTATCTGTCACCGAAACTGGGGAACTCAATTTTCAAGGGGGTCGTAAAATATTTCTAGAGTATGAAACGAACAGCAACAGATACTTGAAAAGCTTTGGGGAGCTGTTCGTGCCCAGATTTTTCCACAAAATTAGGTTAACTTATAAACAAGAGAAACGTGGAAATTCCTTCTCCTTATGCATTGCACACATACGAAACGTAGTTGCCCTGATGCTTGGAGAAATTTCGTAGTTAATACTTTCAGGATTTCATTGGTGATCTGAGATTTAGCTTTTATGAAAAAAATCAGATTGACTAAAAGCCAACATGAGAGATTTTGTGAAGCGTCAGTGCGTAATCTACAAAAAAAACGAACTAGTTGTCTGAAAATACAATTTGATTAACATTGTTAGAAATTCTTGAAACGCCATTCCTTTTTATGCATCTGTCAACAATACTCTCAAAATTCCGAAGAGTACATTTGGAATCCCTATCCGAAGCTTTTGCCTGACTCTTTCATCAAAAGAGTTCCTTTTGTCACCTATTGCTTGAATTGGCCAAACTGCTTTAAATATAAAGTATTTATACTCAAAATTAATACAATGACAGCGAATGATTATAAACAGATACGATGATATTTTATTTCATACCATGTCAATAATCGGTCATAGAAAATCGATTAAGTCATACACAATTTAGAGCGCCAACAAACGTAAAGATGCTTTTAAGTTCTTTTAAGATCTGGTGGAATTGTGGTAATGTAATTAACCCTCCGTTTGACGCTTCAGTTTTGAAATTGAGTTAATAGTCAAATCCGGCGAGATTTATTAGCTCGAATGTCATCTCTCGAGTGCCGGGTTAAATTTGGATTGATTTGTTTATATTGGTTGTCAGTTATTCATTGCCGGTGGTATTGTTGTTCTTCTTCGTCTGCCTGCAAAAATAATAATATTACTACAGATAGATTATACTTTTAATTCTCCAATTAAGGTCATTGAAATGTTAAGGTGTGCGTCTAATATATGGTCACTTTTGTCGTAACGTCTTCTTGGTATGCAAAGAATTTTGTTTACTGGAATGGATTTTTTTTACTACGCAGTAAGCGATTGCCCTTCAGATTTTATCGATCACTTCCAGTCAGTTTGTCTGGATAAATCATGCGGAAAAAAAATTCAGAGCAGGTCGTAAAACATATTTGCCACTCGTCCGAAAACACGTTCAAATTTGATCGGAAGAAGACTGTAAAATATTTTGTCAACGAAGGAAATCGCCGAAATACACTATTTAACCTATACTACATATGTATGACGAGTGCGGTAGTGCACTATAAAAAACCAAGTGGCCGATTTGTGCCTGTGGCCACAAAGAAAGTGGTGAAAGCAGTATAAAGTTTGCATATACGGATACCTAAGATCTCGCCCCGTGCTGCGGCTAAGAAAATCGGAGCATCGTGATCGGACCTGTGGATAATTAAAGCTAAACGGTTGGGCTTTAAAACCGGCAAGGTAACAGCTGCACCAAAATAGGTTGAACGGCCAAAAAAAATTGCCAGAAAAAGTTGTCAAAAAGTAGTTGAGAAACGGTCACCCGCCGATCCGTCAAAGTCTTTCGTGATTACCAATGAGACCAATTGTGTTATTGACCTAGTAGTGTGAATGGTGTCAAGTTTAACTCATTTAGAGACAGCAAAAAATTAGACCCAAAATATAAATTCAAAAGTAAAGAGAAATTTCCTAAAAAGTATTTGATATGGCTTGCATTAGACGAAAAAGGAGATATTTCAAAACCGTTAGTTTTGACGAAAATTTTGAGCTCGGAGATATACCTGAGGTACTGCATCATGAAGAGGTTGATTCCCTTCATTGAAAAAAAATTTTTTTTTTTGGCCGGATATTTTAACATTCCATTACGGGAAAAATGTTACGGCATTTCTGTCCGAGAAAAAAGTGGATTTTGTGGAAAAAGTTAACAATGCCCCAAATGTGCCTCAAGCCCGTCCGATTGAGAAGTTCTGGGCTTTAGTTAAACGTAAATATTCTAAGGTTTAAAAAACACCAAAAACATTGAAATCATTCAAAAGGGTTATTACGCGACAAATTAAAGAAGTAGCCACGGAGAGTGGAATTGAGCTAAAGCGAAGGGTTAGACAAAAAATTCTGGCCATAGGAAGGCAAGGTGTTTTCGGACCACTCCGAAGATGAATTTACTAGGTAATTGGTTCCTCTATTTAAGAAAAATATTAACATGACCATATGTCAGAACGGAGTAATTCAAAAATTGGTTTTAAAAAAGTGACCATATTAAAGACGCACCCTTTAAGTTAAATAGTTCTAAACGGAAAGCTGAGTTTATATTAATGGTGATGAATTGCAAAACTTTGGGGAACGTTCATAACGTTCAAAGAAGTTCAGTCCAGAGTTGGCTAATTACATTTAAAATTGGTAATTGGTCAAAAGATTTCACTCGATTTCTCAAGTCTTTCTTGATCTTCCTTGGTATTTCTCCTCGAGAAGGATATGATTGATTCCATAGAGGTTGAGATTAAAGGAACCGCAAAAATTTGTCCGACCATTTCATTGAAAAAAGAAACAATTACATAAAGACATTGAACGGCTGAAATCTGTCCTATTTTCGGAAATGATTTGTCATTTTTTCATGCGTTAAGAAACTAGCACGCCTGCGACAACTATTAGAAGGCATGCAAATTGGATATTATGACCCATTCATGACTATTAAGTAATAATAAATGAAAATCATTTACGAAAATGAAGAAGGCTTCATCAGTTAAGGAAAGAGTTTGGTCAGGATTGCTCAATTGTCGTCATCGTGGTGAAGTTTTCGAACCTACAATAACATGTACATACTTGTTAAAGTCAATTATACGTAAACTGGGAATGTCAAAATTGAAATGCTCCTGATCGCAGTTTGTACATTCAGTTTCAACAAATTGAATATGATTAACGGTAAACCTTACTTGGAAACACAAAACCGAAGAAATAAATTGTGTATTGTCTTGTTCAGTAGTAATCCCAATTTGATGATTGATTCAAAATTTTAAAAAAGATGCAATTACTCTTTAGAAATTGAAAAGAATCGTTAGTTCGGATATTGGTGCAAGGGAACTTTAAAAGGCGAGCACCCTTAAATGTCAGTCCTAGTCATTATCAAGATTCTGCAGTACTTTCAGGCAATTCAATCGTCACAAAAGTTTATGCCGAATATTCGGTTCGGTCGAAAGCGCCATTCAGTCAATTTAGCCATATAATAATCGGTCGAATTACTGGAATTGGGTTTATGGAATGCTCGAGACTGTTTCTATGGACAGGTCTGTCCGAAATAAAGGCGCTTGTGGATTTACAGACAGGTATTCGTTTGGCTGACCATCGCAATATTCGTCTAGCTGATTTTTATGATTTTTACACCGAGGGATCTAAGAGAGAGGCGCTGCAACAACAGATGGTCGACTGATTTCAGGAAAACTTATGATTGAATTTTCATTGAATTATTGAAGTAGGTTATTCGTTTCTTGTAAGTGCAAAATAGGTTTCCGAATTCTGCCGAGGCAGGACACAATAATGAAATTCTAATAGGTTTGGATTCTGGTTAAACACTGTGTTAACAATTTCTGTGTTGTCTAACTGCCATTAGTGATGTACTAGATCCTAAATATCACAGACCTAAAAAGGATTCTAAGGTAGGGAAAGTTATACTTGATTTTTTTAAGTCCAAAACGTCGGTAATTATGACTGACATAGCCTATCAAAGTAATCACGAAGTTCATGCGGTATCATCCGATATTTTATCGTTCTAAATCCCTGTCATATTTTTACTATCATGACACTGAGTTCAGGATTAAAACAGCATGCAGATACTGGAATTATGAAATTACAAGAGGTCAAGAAAGTAAAAGTCTCCACCATTCGAGGTAAACTTGATTTTCTGTCGACACTGTCCAAGGACATCCCGACTGTATCCAGGACTACATGCTAGCGTCGGGGCTCCGATGTTATATACAGCATTGTCGTCCGCACATCTTGGATGCTTTTCATCCTGAGGAAATCGAACTCGTTCCAAACGATTCTCGCAAGTTTTATCATTTGCAAATAATTCGACGCATTTCTCCTTGTAGAACACAAGCTTCTTTTCACTCCCAGGACATTTCCTTTCTTCACAAATTACTTCGTTGCTTTGGTCGTATACGAGCCAATGATTTGATGGACAGTGTCCCTGCGATAAAATGAATAATTCTTGTATTAATTGAAATTATATCAAACAAAAATCTGTTATTATCATAATTTCTTCTCGAATTCCGACGAGATATAATAATAAACTCGCAGTGTAAATTCCACAATAATTATTGTATCCAAGATATACCGACAGTACTGTTCTTGTAACGTAGATTGAGTCGAAAGTTATCGGCAATGATTATCGCATACTAAATTTTGATTTTTCTCTCTCATTCTCTCACTCCAGAAAAATATTATAATCATCAAAATATCGATCATAAAAATTTTAAAATAATAGTTTAAATTAAATGTAGAAGTACCTGCTGATAAATTTGGTAGCATTGGGAATTGTTGACATGGTAGACCAATGGAATATCTTGAATATGACTACAGTCACAGTCTCCAGTTTGGTTATCTTGGTAGGAATAAAACAACATATTTTCTCCACAAGGGCCCTTCCTGCCAGGTGTGTAGCATCCTCCATCTTTCTTGTAGTAACGTTTATTAGGGTTCATACATTTGTGTGTTTGTGGACTGAAAATTAAATTTTGAAAAACTTCAAATTTTTCTGGGGATTTCTAATTTTAGAAAGCATGCATATCAGGAACTAACTTTACATTAGCAGCCAATTCTGTATTTCGTTTAATTCTTCTTAGACGTTGAAAGTGTAGGGCCTCCCGGTATCCATATCCATTCGGATGTACCGTTCTGGCGTGCCTTATTGCGTGACCTGAGCAGTTACTAATAGATTGAATTACGACGGCTATGGTCACTAAGGTCAAACTTAGAAATATCCAGTGTGTCCTCTGTTGAAAAAACATTGTTAAGCACCGAAACTCACCAAATATACTTTGGAATTGAATTTATTAAAAGTCCCAAAGGAAAAGGATCAGAAGCTACGACGACACAGGATAAAAGTACATAATCTGTGTAATTCTATGGTATTTGATATAGAACCAAGTTTTGATCGTGTTGGGTGACATACACGACTATTCTCAGAATCATCGTGTTAAACTATACAATGGAAGAAAATCAGGTTCTGCCAGTTTTTTCTTCTTTAGCAGGTGTTTATTGTCAGGACAGATATTATGTTCAGTGTTGCTTAAAGGTTCAAGATCTCCATTTTTTATATAGAGATCTGTGAATTTGATTAAATTTAGAGGTGATGCTATTAGTTATATCTATGACCGATAATATTCCGCAGTCACATTGCACTGCAGTAGTGATTTGTGATAGGTCTGACAAGGAAACTATTTATCATGTCATTCAAATTCAAGCCGACTCCAAAATCGTTCTAGGAGAGTGATTTCATGAAGGGCGCTGACCACAGGAACTAACATGGAAGATCTTGGTTCACTTATCAAAATTGTCAAAACATTTCCAATCGAGCTTTTCCACGGATATTGTCCTGAAAACTTGACAGAAGTGTCAATGTATGTATATCTAATTCGAATAATAATTTCAATCGCACTGAGACCTTCAAATTATCGACCTCCGAGACGCTCGAAATAATTAATCTTGAACGTCTAGTCTGTTTGGAGTTTTTGCAAGAGAAGGCACTTCCTTGTCAACTCTTTTCGTCGCGATATTTGAGTGACACAAACTTAATGCCATTTGATCTCACGACAGCCTAACCAAACTTGAACATATAAAATGTGTCATGAAATTGTTACATCGTGCCTTCATTAATTATATTTTGTCGTGTAAAATTTTGACTCTAAGAAAACCCAGTTCCTGTACATTGATTATTTAAGTGGCATTTCCACATTGTATTTTTGGATGCGTATGTATATTGGCATCTTAAACAATTTTTGCGAATTGCCTTTGAATGTGCCGAAGCTATTTAAGGTTAGGGCCAGGAATTTAAAATTCGGACAGGACTATTTGATAAGGAATTGCAACCCGATACGGTATACTTCATAATTATATGTATTCGTTTGTATGGGGAATTGTATTTATTTGCTAGTAGAGGTGTGAACGGGCCGAATTTTGGCGGCCCGGCCCGATCCGGCCCGTTCATTTTCAAGTCCGGGCCTGATCCGAATCCAAAATACTTTATTTTTTTTCGGCCCGGCCCGATCCGGCCCGTTTGTTTTCAAGTCCGGGCCCGATCCGAATCCGAAATATTTAAACATTTTTCGGCCCGTTTTCTTTAAGTCCTGACCCGATTCGGCCAGATATATTTTAATTTCGAATTTGAAGTAGAATTTTAAAAATGCGTTACATTTTTATTAAGGAGTAAACGGCGTTATTTAGTTAGATTTAGCAGAATTGAAATTGAATACTGAGTGCATTACAATTTAATTTAAAATTGCTTATATATTTGAAACAAAAAACAGATTAAAATCGAAATTAAATCTAACCGGTTTCCTTCAGTGAAGTTTGAATTTGGTTGAAGGTTGCGTGATCGCTCCTGAACAATTAGCATTTGATTGCGCAAAACACATAGAGATGACATTCGCATTAGAGTCATCCGTTTCTCGGTTTCATCGGGATAAGATTGGTGAACGGGCCAACCTTTATCGGCCCGGCCCGGCCCGTTTGTTTTTAATCCGGGCCCGATCCGTCCGAAATACGGGCCGGGCCGGCCCGGCCCGTTCACACCTCTATTTGCTAGGCGAGGAAAATTATACCAGGTTCTAAAACTTGACTAACAATCATCTTTAAAACTATCCTTTTTTAGACATACACAACCTGGAAATAAGACCTATGAATTGGGTAGTAGGTTTTGATTGTCTTTTGGCCCAAAATTCCGGATCATTTCACCGACTTCAAATATCTGTTTTTAAGGAGGGCCACGAATTGTTTGTAAGTTTCTATTGTACAATTCGATGAAATGAAATACATATAGTATCCCGTGCAAAACAAACCACGCCCATTCTGTCGACAATATTGTTGTTCCCAATAACGTGTTCCCGATAAATGTCGACTTCCGCTTTAAGTTCTTTGTTGGTAATGTTCGATTACTTCTTACCATCTGTGCGGGGTACATTGTTTACAATAATCATTTTACCCGATCAGTGAACAATCTGCATCAATGTAGTTCCCCGTCGTCTGATGCTGGAATGAAGTGTTTGTCCTATATTGGTGTGAAGCTTTGGAATGAATTTGGCTTGGAAGAGTCATCTTATAGAATGTTCAAGTGTTATTCTAGTGAAATGATTCGTGCATCTGTTGATCGATTTTAAGTATGATAGTGTGGAAGGTAATTCGTGTTCAATGTCTAAAATATTGTTCTATATTTATTTAATATCAGTTAAGTTTACGTGCAAGTATGTATAATACAAACAATGTAAGGACCTGTAATAGGATGTTGTCACTGAAATAAAATTGAAATTGAAATAAAGTAATAATAGAGTCTTCGAATGTCCGTAGCTTAAGTCAGAAATCCACAGTTGTTTCGTTTTCCCAAGTATTTGCGAAATTCTATAGATTCGGATGTTGAGAACTCAAGCCAGTTACCAATCCAAGCCAAGCCAATACCTGCACAAACAGTTAGCATTTGTACTAGTTTTAATAAAATAAGATACGGTTTTGGACTATGTTCAAATTATTCTTGATACTTGTTGTTGTTTGATAGTCGTAGCGCTTGTGATTCTGAACAACTTGTGTGAATGACCTACCCCCGAAAGACTAACCGCTTGGCCGCTAGAAATACACTGTTGGGCATATGCGATGGCGTGCAGTGTTTCACTTTGACATACACTCTACGCCATCGCAGTTACCCAACAGTGTATTTCTATCGGCCAAACAGTTTTACTTTTGGGGATAGGTCCTTTACAAAAGTTGTTCGGAATCACAAGGACTACATATAAAAAATCCAACGATTTTCAACGGTGTACATTAAATTTAAAAAATAGCCGCAACATGCACGGTTTTGACCCTCGGTCGAAGTTCACGGAGTAACAACCGTTGTCTCAAAAATTGATTTTTTCTTCAGTGATCAGGGTCCTAAGCGGAATACCCTGCAGACATCCTAGGGAACCCACAGACCAAACTCCAGGAAGGTCAGTCTTCTGGGAGTGTCAATCGAATAGAAATGGTGAACCCACAAAATAAACGTAAACCTACATCCCAGTTTGTAGTTTAGAGCATTCTTAACACGGGGGCGGAGATATGTATTGATTTTTCGACCTAGATTTCTTATCCAGAGTTTTCTTATTGCATAATCAATATCGTACAATAGTCTATCGATTGGTTATGCACTTTGTTGTTATGAAAAGCAGACATCAAGCCCGTTTCATTTCAAACACTAATTGGTCATCAATAAGAATCTAGAAGCAAGAATTTCGAATAGAAGAATACAACCTTTGTTGCCTTTGAGTTGTTATCAATAAAATACAATTACGGCTTTGGACTTCAAATATACTAATTTTTATATTTGAAAACCATCGTTAGCACATTTTAATTAAAACAATGTGAATAGTCTCGGTCCTAGTAGTTAGATGCGACTGCTCTCCTCTCAGCTCTGTTGAAAAGCTGGACCCAATAATCATAGAGCATTGCCATACTTCATTCGTAAGCTGTGGTTACATATCTCGTTCAATTTTAGTGATTGGATAGATTGCTTTTGATTTGGCCTAGGGAATGTACATTGCTAGTTCTATGGAATAGAACCTTCCCCTTAGTGAAATGCGAGATGGGTTTATCGATTTATTAAATTCGTTTATACATATTCAACAAAAATCCATCCTCCAAATTTTGGCAGACGAGATTCGAGGGGACAGTGAATTTGCGTTAACGCTTCAATGTTGTTTTTCGGAGATGTTACCACGGAACCCTCAAATCAAATATATTTTAATGGAAGTGGAAATAAGTGGAAATAAAGTGATTTTAAAATCTACAAGAGGACTCCAGCTTAATTCGAAAATGCACAGTAGTTCCGTTATAAATGAAAGAATCACAACATTGTAGTGTACGACCAAAAAATCATGGCTAAACAAATAACACGCTCAATTCTGATGAAATTTCTCAATTATTTGTAACACAGAAACAAATTAATCAGAAATGCCGTATAACAATACACATAATTGTTTTCACGTATACGGTTGATTTTCTTGTTAGGAAATAAACAAGGAAAATGAACTTAACTGGTAATGTGAAATATTCCAATGTACAGGGTGACACGTAACATTTGCCCCCCCCCCCATGGTCAGCCCAATCTGGGGGAGTCGGACAAGTAGTGAGATATGTGTTTTGTAGAGAATCTTATGAAGGATCTAGGGAGCAAATCCGCTTAAAGATCCGATGCGTGTAGCGGCGCTGACGAGCGTTTAAGTAAAAATCGGCATGAAATAGATTTTTCAACGGAAGTTTGCCAAAAACGCGACAAAATAATTTTTTCGAAAAATCCGCCGACATTTTTGCAATAATTTTACGCAATTTTTAAAATTTTGTTGGACCGGTTTGGAGAAAGTCGATTTTTCACTGGCATGGCCAGAGAGAAATCTGATATTTCTCTCCTACGTCGGAGAAATTCATCTTAATGGAGCCACCAGAAGTTCACTTTATTTTGTTAATGGTCGCATGAGTCAAAAATATCGATGAATTCTCATCTAGTCCGTGCAGTGGTCGCAGCTTAGTTATAAATGAAGCAATTATGAAATTCCACCTGTGCAGCCCAAAACGAAGTGAATTGGTTTGAACAAATGAATTGAAAAGAATATATTTATAATTTATTAACAGCACATTCTAGTTAACAAACTGGCACGGAGATTTACGTGTATATTTTTAGGTCCACCATTCCCATTCGATTGACCCTCCCGCTTGACTGA
>JAQGCA010003287.1:0-12084 GCA_034698945.1 Protaphorura quadriocellata | reverse complement strand
CAAAATTTCGTAATTTTACTAATTGAAATTTCAGACGACTCAAAAGTACGTATTTCCCGGCTGGCTGCTCTATGGCAGGCCATACGACGTGTTATGATTTCGCCAATAACCAACCAATCAAAAAGGAGTTAGCATGGTTTGGAAGTCCTACTCCAATTTTATGATTGTCGAGGACGGCGTTCTTTATCAGATAAACATATTCGGGAGTTCCCTAATGAATTCGAGAAACTACGTGGGTACGCGGCCCGGGCAATTGATGAATTCGGAGGTTTCACAAGTTGCCCGCAACAAACTATGTCGTTGAACATTCCTTTATAAGTGTCTTGAGTGAGATTCGCATGCATGGATGAAGACAGTTGGTCTCGGTGTTCAAATCTTTGACTCGTCATAAAAACTTTTTCTGTTTTCCCACCTATCTGTGAACTGTGAAGTCATTTTCAGACTCTTTTTACGCCCGACCCGCCATTACCGAATCGGCAAGCTATAAGCCTCATGGGATACTTGTACTCCCTTAATACATTTCTGTATACGCTTTCTAGGTTTCATGCATGCATTCCATTGTTAAATATCGACATCCAGGCGTTTTACTTCCACTTCTTTTCTCATTATGTTTGTCTGTCTGTTTAGTGCTGTTGTAGTTCAGACAATTACGTTTACAATTTGAACACAGTTTTTTCACTAGTTAATTTATGGAACTTGTTTGCTCTGTACTACTCTGTCCTCATGATGTTCAGTACGTAATAATTATTGTAGTATGCAGTATTTCCCTTCTGTTCTGTGTATGGCCACTTTGGTTGGGTAATTTGGAAATAATGTTTGTTGTTGTAATTAGTTGGATTAAGTGTGTGATTTTGTACTCATGGAATAACTAACTACATTACATTTTTGCGCAGAATCGCATCAATGCCTTGATTTCACGGGTTAAACACATCACGCATGGTTAGGCTTCAATTGAATAATAATGTAATATAGGGAAGTGATTTTGTTTAATGTTTGAGAGAATAATGAGACTGTACAAACTCACATCCCACGCTTGAGTTTGTGAAAAAAAATTAGAATCGAGGACGACTTAAATCTACGAGTAGGATTAGAATGATAGGTTTGATAGTTACGTCTATATCGGGACAAGTACAAAGGGTGGAGTTGATTTCTTTGTCTTTCTATGGAACCCAATTTTTTAAGTTCGGAAACTTCACTCAAATATATAGTAACTGTATATTTAAACTGAGCTTCACTTTATTGCAAAACAAGCAATGACACTTTCATTCAAATCCTGAAATTAATATACCAAACTTACACATTTGATTACTTCACGCATTTCCAGCTCACGTCTAGTTTGACTTTTATTAGTACTGTTTCTTTGTGCGTAATGTAGTGTTGACAATAATAATTTGGAAATGAAGATGCAGAAGGGACACTGTTGACTCGCACGACCTAGTTTCTTGGAAAGCATGTTTAGTGCAACTAGTAAACTGACTCCTTCATAAAGATGTTGACATTTGACCGAAATTGAATACCATCTTACATACGAAGTTCGTACTGTGAATTTCAAAGTTCCGGGCGTATGAATGTTTGGAAAAAATATTTCCTACTTAAGTGAGTATGAGGCGGAACTCATTTCCGATACGTCGAGTCTGATTATCAGATGAAATTATTTAGTAGCAACCTTTAAGACTGTTTGCATAATTAGGAAGTGGAGGAAGCTATTTTTTGCGATTACCTTTCCGGGCACTAGCATACCCAATTTTCAGAAGAGAACACATGGAAAATTCCTGAAATATTTACCATTGCTCTCAGCATGAACATTTCTACTATTTGTATTTTCTGTAGATGAATAGAAGTGATTTGTTTCCAGTGGAATGTTAATTTCATGTTTGAAAATGGGAAGCTGTCACTCGACATCAGGCCAACCTTTTATTTGTGAAGTATGTGGCAAAAATTACTCGTTTTTGAGACAATCAATTTGTGCTAGCTTTTCGTCTCACATTTACTGTGATTATTTTGTATTGTTACAGTTCAAACTGTATTATTCCTAATTTGGCAAGTTCATTGCTAAACGGACTATGCTAAATAAACCGCCTATGTCGCGTGGTATGACATACTTATGGGACGAGCTGGTCAGGTTTGGTGGTTTGGGTGACACTTTGCCATTTTTTTTTTTTTACTGTTCAAAATAATACCAAAATTTCCATTAATAACCGATTCTCATTTCAACAAACTGACAATAAAATATTTATCACGCAATTACATACAATGACTTGAAAATATCACCATCTACTACCGACACGCTCATAAATATATATATATAATTTAAAAGAAAACTACTAAAGTCTGACAGACTTCTATGTACACCGAGATAAAACCTCCACTTAATAACTGAAAATGATGAGAACTTGCCATTAATGCTTGGGTCAGAGGTCCAAATTTTAAATGCGCTCGACCTGTGAATTTCATCAGTTACCTCACACTACATCTGGTAGACAATCTATGAAATATCAGATCGGGTAATAATCTGGTCGAATTTAGAAAATTGAGTATAGAATTTAAACTGTCTATACCAGTAATGACCTGCCCGAATGATATGATTCGAATGGAGATAACCAGTCCGATCGCTATCGAAAAATTGACCAAGTGTTCCGGAATCCGGTCCGCATAACTCATAATATCCAGGAATGCTTCCTAATGCCCTATTGTTGCAAATCCAAGTTACCTAATGCGATTGGAGTAGTACTGACCTGATATAAACTGAATACGGAAGATAACTAGCGTACTAGCTGGCTAAAATCTCAGTCGTACGATATCCTACTATCTTAGAAATTCATCCCTTCAGGTTTGAAAAAAAAGTCTATATTTGCTGAAGAGATGACCCTAACAATTTATAAAGTTGGAACCGGTCTGAGAAGGCATACATGGCATGACATGGTTTTCCTTATTGTTCCCGTGTAATGCAATGGCTTTTTTATTATTTGCACTTGCATGGTGCATACATAACATAACATCACTCCACGGACTCCACCTCCAACAATCCCAGTATGTATTCATGCATGTTTACTAGCCATCTGGAAAAGTTATTGGCCAATTTGTCATTTTAAATAAAAAATACTTCCACGCTTTTTTAATCAATTGAAACAATAAGAGTTAAACTTTCACACAGTGTTCATATTTCCTCTATCGGTTCTAAATTAGATGAAAGATTGGCATTTGACTGAATGGATCATACACCATACCATACGTTATATACTTTCACCTCACCTCACCTCACCTGGTCTGGTATAAAAATTCCATATACAAACGATGTTAATAATGACGTCGTGGACGGAATGGTAGAATGTGACCAGCATATAACATGGTATGTCCACCCAAGTACTTTGTTCTTCCTCCTCTGAACCAAACGTAAACCTATAAGCAGTGTTTTAGGAAGTAACATAATCAGTAGCGGTTCTTGACAAGGCCCGTTAAGATGTGGACACTCTGTAAGCTAGTATTCATGGTCGGATAAAATAAATTGATTCAAATCATTAATTTTTATATTGCAGTCCGGAATAACTACAATGTGAGAACGTGATTATCTAATCAGGATTTTGGATGATTTGTTAAGGCTTGTATACAAATATCTCTGTTTTCTTAATTAAAGCGAAAAAATTAATTGAAATCTGACGGTATCCGTTAGTTTACGTTTTCCTAGAGAACTAGACAAGGTATAACCTTACTAGAAGGAAGAGAAAGAGATAAACTGCTTTAAAGTAACCACCATATTTGCTCGAGAAATCGAATCCTCGCCATAACGAGGCGGCGAGAGTTGTCTGTATGCATTGGTAAAACACGTTAATAAAAAATCAAATCAAATCAAATGTAACAATATTTATCAACGGATGGATAACACATTAATTGACTTTGCACAGAATGTATAAACAGATGCTCTGTAAAGCATTTGGCTTTCGTCAGTTAAATATCATAATTTGATTTCGATTTATTTACAATACAAATTCCAAAATAACATCTATTACGTCATCGTAATTCATAAGATTTGTATTTTACAATGATGGCCCACTCATTGAAATATCCGAGAACCGTTACTGCTGCAAGTGATATAAGAATAAGAATGTGTGTTCTCTCGTAAAAAGAAAATTCATGTTGAGTGCATTTCTTACGTAGGGATAGGATTAGGTAGGATAGGGTTGCCGTTATAATACCGTCTAGTAATTTAAGATTTGGACAGGTAGACTACAGTGGGGAGATGTAAAATATAAATGCACTTGGCATTCATAATATGGGGTTGTACCTGCCTTTTGGCTGTGTTTGTTGCTGTTGTTAACTTATCACTACTATGTACTACTGAAGATTTACTGCATTTGACTAAAGAAAGGAGTAAAAAGAGGATGGATTGGATGGTACATTACGTAGGATAAATCCATGTTATTGTATGTAACCTTGGTCCATTTCTCCTCAATCGTTTTTTTCGTTCATATGTGGATGGGGTTGCTGATGCTGATGATGTTGCCTGATCTTGGACTGACATTTAACTTACAACAACATTAGGTTTAGGGACGGCAGACGACCGTGACGAGGAGTTTACGTTATGTTACGTTACTACAGATCGTTTTAAGTTTTTATTTAGTAAGAGACCGGCCAAGGAAAAGACAAATACTAATATTCGACTCTGCCCCTGTACTTTGTTCCCTGTTTTTTAATCTTGCTAAAAATGGATTAAATCAGGATGTGAGTGAAAGTTTGGAATTTTTGTGCCAGGTACTGTGAGTCAGAGTGTAACAACGAAGTGTTTTTTATTTGTATTCGTCGTCTCTTTTGACACTTATCGATTCTGATAAAAGGAACATTGAACATTTTATATATTTTATATAAAGGGTTTACAGACTAACTTTGACTGAAATTTGAGTTGTCCGTCTCCATCGTCTAGAATTTATATTTCTAACTCATGCCGTATGTTATAAGTCCATAGAGATGAGATATGGACCGGGCTTGTGATAATTTGATATGTTTAGTTTAGTTTAAGGAAAATATAGATGTGTCAAACTTACTACGACTAGAGAGGGCGAAGTTGTTAGCTATGTAACACGTTTTTTGTAGGGCAAACTAAAGTATCACGTGACTTGTGTGGGAAGACTTCTCAATTTGCTTTTATTAATTTTACCCTCACACGTCCTTTCGAGTTTTGTATTATGAACTAGATGAACAAGACGAGTGAAGCTTAAAAAATAATGATGTTAAATTGAACACTTTGTGGGTGTCGAGTAAGTGCGTTTTAGTGATCTCACTCCGCTACACTACAGTGTGTTTTGTCTGGAAAATCAAACAAGCAACTGGACATATTTTATTTTATGGTTTAACATTAGCGCAGCGTAGCAAATTCTCTCGTATATCGATTTAGGTTACACGCATTTTAGGAAAACCCTCTCCGTGTAAATCTTTTATAATCAGTCAACGATGGCGGTAATCGTAGGCGTAGAACGAATCAAATAAGATTGTAGGAAATTGGCAATTGAGAAGTGAGTGACAGGTTGGGAGGGGCATGTTAGGGAAAAGTCAGTTGGTGCTTGATTAGAAAATCGTATGTTCTAAAACCGGTGCTAGTTTACGTTACATCTATTTTCAGAAAGTTATTCCAGTTTTCAAGGTTCAAATTGTTTAGTAAACGAAAGTAAAGTTACGACACTGGATTTTAGATTGTTTTATGAGGTAGTTGCTGAATTTAATTTTTATATATACACCTGTCCGAAATGATTTGTTTGACAGATGACCTGGAAGTTTTCCAAGGAATTTGTGTCAGATCGTGTTAGTTGTTTAAAATTGTGATATTGCTATGTTATTGAAAATAGGCTATGCTTGGACGAACTTGTGATTACGATTAAAATGATTGAGTTATTTCAGTGCAGTGCATGTTTACCCTTTACAAGTAGATAGATAGGTGCGTAATCAGTGAAAATGAAAAGTGTTATTTCGTTGATTAGAGAACTGAGCAAATGAATGCGGACGAATGGTGTGGTTCTATAGGAAGAGATGGAGAGGAATGCTGGATAGGTACTCCGACATATCTAAAGTTATTAATGTTTACAAGGATTTCAGTGAAGTTAACAATGGGTTGTCGGAAGCCCTGCTCTCTTCATCATCGTTGTCGTCAGTTCAATTCATCCCCAGACAAACTACACAAGTATGATGTATTCGTAATTCATATTTGTACTCCTACTCTGCTCTCTTTAATTAGTTAATCTATAACTAACTACATCCCAGTCAGTCCGATCTTTGATTGCAGAGTTAAAGGTGTGGGTGTAGTGGGTGCAGTCACTCACTGAGTTCCAGTGTTCTAGGGTTCATATTTGATCCATTCATAGTTTCGAAATACACAAACAAGAATTTGCTTTATGAAGTCCAGATTTTAATCAAAACATGAATTTTATTGCGGTTTTTGACAATAATTAATATAATGGACGAAAAACTTGAGGTTAGTGATAGTGATGTGCTGTCTTGCATTTTTATCGTTATACCCCGGCATAATTATAGAATTTTAAAAAAATATTGGCTTGGAATTGGAATGCTGTAAATATTTCTGCACTACTCCTTTGAAAGTTTTTGAGGAAATTTTATAGTAGTCTTCAGTTTAAGAGTTTCTACTATACCTGTAATTAAATCCGGTACTTTTATTGTTTGACCACCGAGCAGCTCATTGCTGCCAAAGTACGCCACTTTACATTAGCCGTTGGCAGATTTTCAGAATTGGTTAGGTTTTTATCTTGACTATAGGGAAGGTAGAGGTTGTAGAAAAAACTGCATTGGACGAAAATTACCGCATCATGTATACCAGAGGAATTGAATCCTTACACTCACGAAGCAATAAAGTGTGCCGTACCATTCATAACACACCGAAATTAATGCATCTTTGCCTACTACTTGTATGAAATTAAACTTAAGAATTAAATGTAAGCATTATAATCATGTGTCTCCTGACCGTAATGAACGGGTACGCCTTTTATGAGCGAAACTTTTATGAGCGAAACTGTTATGTGCGAAAAAATACTGTTATGAGCGAAACCGGGGAAAATGATGGCTACGGAGTTGCCACTTCCTCCGAACCAAATTTTTACACAAGATGAGACATTTTTACACAAGATTGAGCGATAAGTGAGTTGCTAAAATAAAGTTATGTCATGGCTAGATATATTATAATATAGATGTATCGTATTTGTGAATAACAATTTACATTTGCAAATTACAAAAATCAACTAAGTCTACTTTTCCAAATGAAAAATGAAAGAAATTGCATCCATGTATTCCAGCAATGTAATACTTCCAGCAGAAAGTGAGGATGTTAAGCGCACAATTTTATCCTCCAGAATTCTGTACTTGAGTTTCTTTGGTGTTGGGGCATTACCAGACTTCAGTCTCGCGATTTCAATTTCTGATTCACGTTGAACAGTTTGCATTAATTTAACCAACGCAAAAATATTTACATGTCGCTTCCCTGCTAAACGATTAATTTTGGCATGGAACGATTCAGCATACTAATATTTATTAATATTACTTATCACTCCACAATATAAGTGCACATATGAACCACAACCTTTCAGACAAAAAAGTAGTATTCGGTTTGTCCACTTGTCTTCTTTTTTCTAAACAGGAAATCGTCAATAACCATGAACTGGCCACCTCTCTTGGCATTTATAAACTCAAAGCAAGTTTTATCCATTTTTCTCAAAATCGAGTAGGACTTAACGTACGAAGATATTAGCTAACGAATGAGCAATACAGAACTGCAGTTCATTTAACAACTAAAGAGTATCTACCTGTCACTTTTTCTTGCCGTTAAAGTTATTAATATTTAGTTTTTCCAGTACTTGGGAGGAACTGGCAACTCTGTAGTCGTCATTATCCCGCGTTTCGCTCATAACAGTATTTTTTCGCGCATAACAGTTTCGCTCATAAAAGTTTCGCTCATAAAAGTGGACCCCTAATGAACTACCGGGTCATGGGTGTGGAGAAATCTGAATTCGAATTGATTTTGACTTGGGTACAAGCAAAGTCAGAACTGAGTACTCGCAGCTGATATCCGGTTAAATTCCCAACTGGTTCTGCTTCTGAATAACAAGCAAATTTCGGAACCAAACTAAAACTTTTTGTGTTTGAGTTCAGACTTTAAATAAAACTAGAACCCGACCCAAACGAATCATACAAGTGAGATGCATGTATAAAGCCTTGTTGCGCGCGTGCTTGTCCATTGTCTTTCCGATGCAGAACATCTTGAGCATCTTGAGGGGGTTGGAATAAGAGCAGGTGTGTTGAAGTCAGGATAATATTTCCATTTTTTACTTGGTTTCAGGGAACAGCAACCGTCTCGACAGAAACTCCACGGTCGGAGAGTAAAACACCGGAAATTACAATCACCCCTGGATCTGGTAAGAACTATCAAGTCTCCCTTTAGTCGCGTGGATACAAACTAACTTTCCATATTTTCTGAGTCATGCACGCTTGCTTTTTGTTTGATTCGGTGTTTTAAGTTTTATAAACGAGTTTGGTGACGACCTAAAAAAAGGCTTCTGGAGAGTGTGCTTAGCTTTTCATCGTTATTTGCCTAAATATTTTCTTTAAATTAATTATTTTTATTTTCTTGCCTTGCCTGTCGTCGACGTCGTAACTTGAGAATTATAAGGTAATGACTCATCCATTAGGATCTAAGAAATACTGGTTATTCGTTTAGTAAGGGGCTTTATTTCGTGCAAACGGAAGCAAGGAATAAGCCGGCTAAGCTCATCTCGGCGCACTCGACGGTATTAGGCATTAGAGTTTTTGCAAAGTAAGGTATTGTACGGACAAGCAAGCGGATACACAGACGAAGTATCTTCAGCTTTTATTATTGTTGCTCAAAACATAAACCTTATTTAGTTGTAAAATCATTCATGATAGTCTTCGAGTTAGTAAGGCGGTGATTGCAATATTAATCACAATAAACGTGGAGAGATGACATTTATATCTAACCGGAAGTGTCGGCTTGTGACATGTAAGTATTAAACTGTGTAAGGTTCACCCGGTGGGAATGCATTCGATTTATACAGTTCTTGCCATATTTTATTGAATTGACGAACAGTGAAAGCAAATTAATGGTCTCATTTTATACGAAATGTACTGATTTCTATATAATTTTTTACCTCTTGAAAGCCGGGTTTCAACTTTCAATGTCTTCGTATATTCATACGTAATATTCCGACTAAGAGCCTCTTTTATTTTCATTTTGAAGGTGATAGAAAGTTGCCGGATAAACAAATTAGTACTTGTTCTTTCAACATGTATATGTGACATGTGAAAGTAAGTTTGTAACAAATTAGAGTGAGAAAGTTACCTGTTGTGTTCTTATCTGGCAATGTATTTGACATTTGATGATACGATATGAGCATTGAGCTATTCTGCTTCCTGAAGCCAGAAAGTTTCAAATAAATATTTAGTACTTTTCATTTTTTGGAGTTTAGTGTAATCTAGGTTAACATTTGGAATTAGGTTAGAAAATATATTTTTTGTCCACTGCGTTGGTATAGCTATATTTGGAATTACTGTAAAATAGCCAAGAGGATCACCATTTGACTTTGATAGCATGGATTATAATTTCAAAAATATATTTATTCTTCTGATTCTAGTATCAGTTAAAGTTAAACGTGCAGACATTTTTTATCTTTTGCGTCCAGAAAACTGAAGGAATTACTGTCGTTTCAACTAAAATCGTTAGCATGAATCCTTCCTAAAATTTAATGTGAGTTTTATTATATCTGACTGCAGCGTATTGCTGTATGTACTTGTACATTAACATCTATGTTTAGTAGTTGAACCGTTTGCCAATTCCTACACCGGTTCAACGTCTCCTCTTAAAAAAAAACAAGTAGCGTGGCATGATTCGTGACTCGTTTGCACGTTTCATTCCTAACCTAATATATTTGGATACTCTATTTCTTGGATGGAGTTTCCAGGTAATACAGAAGAGTTCCGGCCTTAGAGATTTTTCATAAACAGTTTCATTTATTAGATATTGGCAGGCGGGAAGGAAACCAAAATCAGCATTCACTATATGTCAAGACACGTCCTCATAAAAGTGTTGAAGGTAAAAAGCGTAGCGAAACAAATAATTTATTTTTTCGACTCGACCGTACATCTGCATGGTAGTAAATATCGTAGTAGTAGTATCGTAAGGCACATGTTTTCGCCGGTAAAGGCATACGCACTGAACATCTTCAGGTTTTACAATAATTCCATTCCACGTGCATTTTTTTGTGCAACTATACTTCCATCCGTGTTCTGTTGATTTGGCATGCGCCCTTTTACAAGAGCTTATAGGTTAAACCGTATGCCAGAACGTGAAGATCTAAAGCACAGGACCCAAAAACTTCAACCCGTTCGTTTTCTCCGACTGAACTCAACTCTTTAGTACAAGGTCCCACGTATTTATGGACTTTTTTCTCTTACTTTACGAGGTAGACTCAGCAACAAAACCAATTTAGAAATTTCGAAACGAAAACGAAACGGAATTTTACCACGGAGACTAACATGACCTTTTCGTTAACGATTTGGTGAAAGGTAGAAAGGAAAGTAAGGAAAAGGGATGAGTTTCGTGACAATTCGTTGTAGCATCTTTCTGGATCTGGACTACGGATTCTCGAAGTTATTAACATTGTAGGAAAATGTTGACAGAATTGTGGGGTAATCACTTATTTCGAAATGGAAACAATCGACTGTCGAAATTCGTGTTGTTAATGTGTTTGCTGCAAGCCCTTCCGAGTGAAGAAACGCTGAATATCGCGTGTCCTGAAACGCTTGCCAGCACTGGGTAGCAAAGTTACCTGAAACCTTCCTGACTTATTAGTACAAATATGTGAAGGCAATGACGAAGAAACTTTCATCCTCATACAAAAGATTGACTCCTCAGTGCGAGCATACGACCTACATGTTGGTTCCTTATTGCGGATTTCAGTAGAATAATCACCATGTTAGAAATATTACGAAAATTGAAGCAATGAACCTGCAGTTTATTTTCCGATGAAATCATCAATATTTGAATAATTGAATCTGACAATGACAATATTGTCCCTTATGAGGGGAGAGTTCTGACGTTACCCCCTAGCTCCAGCTCTTATGCTCTGGTCCATGAAACACCGTTTCGAGGAGAAAGTTGCAAATATCGAGATAGATTGACGCAAATGTGTCTGCAGCTTTTCAGGTTGCGGGTTGCCGACATATTTTCAACTGATCCGACAGATGTGATACCCTGTGTGTGTTTTTGGAATGGATAGACTGCAGTCTGCAGTGCAATAATGCGCTTGGTTCTGTCTTCTCGTGAAGTGCATGTATGACTTGACTTCTTTTTTTGCTTGTAACGAACCTAACTTTTCGTCTCTTCCTGAATGACTTGGGCTCTTGGTTGTGTATCCTGTATGTTGGTGTTCTATTCGCGTGTGGGTTGGTAGGCTGGAAGGAAGTAGATTTAGAAGTTGTAGTTGTAAGTTGTGAGTATAATGTGAATGTAGGAAGAGAGTTAAATTCGGGGTAAAAATATTCTCTCAAACTCATTTGTTCTTTCAGAAGTAGATCCCGGGTCGGAGGAAAGAGTTCCGCTCCCAGACTCTGGTTGTGGTGACCTCATCATATCAGAGACTGACGGTGTATCTCAGGACAGTTCAACTCAACTCATACATCATCATCGTCTTCGGAGCCAAAGTGAAAATTATTCAGAAGAATTATTGAGTGGACGGAGTGAAAGTGAAAGTACAAATAAAGTGAATGGTGGACTTGGTGTGATACAATATGTGGATGGCCCATTGGATGGAGCACTTTATGCCCTAGTCAATCCTGTTAAAATCAAAGCTCCGTCATCTGCCGACTCTGGAATATCTGTAACTGTAAGTCTGGATATGTTATTCTTATTGCATTATGATTTTTGGAGGTGTTGAGGTTTTTACGACCCTAAGCTGGTGTTAATATTAACTCTTCCGAACTTAAACTTCACATATGCAAATGTACAGGGTGGTGCAAAAGTAACCGTAGATTCCAAATAGAAAATTTAACATTTTAATTTCAAAAATTCCGAGATAG
>JAQGCA010003286.1:0-12085 GCA_034698945.1 Protaphorura quadriocellata | reverse complement strand
TAACTGGTAGCACAGCAAATGTACTACCAAGTCGTGAATGTAAACCAATCAAGAGGACTACTTTGTCTTGTGATTGTCTTATAGCTGATGATAAGCTCAGAAGAGCTTTTTACTAGACTAACGAGGAAACTACTACCCGAGGTGCTAAAAACCGATTTGGCCACAAAATTCAAAGCGGGGCTAAACTTATTACGCCGAGATATTTTTGTGCGACGTCCACTGTTACGCCCGCAAAAAAGTAAACAAGTTTTTTGAAAAAAAGTGCAAACAGACTCTGTCCTTAAGATTTCAGCGCGGGAAATCGTATGGAACTTTCCCAAAAATCTGATAATCTGATCTCAGGACCCAAAATTTCTACAAAATTTAAAAGAATATTCTCTTCAGAAAACCGTTGAAACCTGAAATGATAAATTAGAACGTGAAAAAACTCTTAACTTGACATATCGCCATGTTATTTTGCGCCAGAAATCAATACTTTATGTTGTAATATTTAATCGTAAAACAGTTACACCGAATTTGTGCATTTTCTGGCCATTTTTAGCTTCGTTATAGCCTATGTTGTAAAATTCGCAAAAGTGTTTCAGCGCCGATGGATGGTAACACACTCAACAAACGAATTGTGAGTAAATGTTATTTACTACTCTGGTTTGTCACCTTCAATTTTCGTCCCGCCCAAATTTGAAAAAGTAAGTCAAGATTTATATTAAATTTTAGTTAGAGACATCATTTCGGGACACCCTGTATAATCAAAGGCTTTTTCAGCCCAACTCAAGCGTTTACCGACTGCTAGCAAACCCTTTAGGCTTTCAAGAGCTGTGGGCAGTCAAGTTAGAACTTCTTTCTCTCTTTGATGTATGACGATTTATTCGACAAACTTTAGTTGTACGTACACGTCTCTGTGTACAAGCTAGGCAAGACATGCAATACTTTAACTCATTCTTGACATTTATACGAGTTTATCTCAATTCACTTAATTAACGTGCTTTCTCTCGCATATTTTCATGTAGTGTTTATATATTTGTTTACATTTTCCGAATTTCTAGCTGGGGAGAATGTTCCAAATGGCGACTTCCGTTATCTTAAATCAGTAAATTGGGTTAAATGGGGCAGGAAAGCCGGGTACCCCGTGGATGCCCTATGATGGTCAAAAGACATAGGATATAGTGGAGTAATGCATTCGTCTAAATGAGGTGGAAAGGTCAGAATTGGTCAAGTCAAAATATAGTCTGCTTGACCTGTGAACTCAACCTTTGACCGCAGAGGAAAATGGCAGCGGGAAAAGTTGTTCCTCTCAGCGAGTGGAACAACTGTTATGGGGGTCATTTTTGCGGTTAAGAGGAAACAACACACTCAACTGTGCCGCCCCCACGGGTGACCCTTTGTTTTCTAAGCATAATCGTCTACAGCCATTTTGTTCAGTAGGTCAAACTATATCACTGTGCAAAATTTGAAACAAATCGCACGGAGGAGGATTTTCCCAGACACCCGCTTTTAAAGCACGAGCTAATTCCACCTATATATTAGGTTCAAAACATTTGTAACATTACATAGTTGAAGTGGACCGAAGCGATTGTATTTTCGTTTGACGCACGACAAGTTTAATTAAGTGGAAATCCTTCCCACAAAGTTTACACTTGACTTGAACTACACTCTATTTCTTGAGTTCTTTTCCCCAGAGCTACTTTCACTCTGTTGGTGAAAGTGGTGAAAGTCTTGGCCACTGACTTTTCTTATTTCTTCTGCCAGAAATAAGACTTTCGAGTTGTGGAAATAAATATGTTGGACATATTTTTTCTTGCACTTGACTCTTGGCCTTGCGTTGTGGAGACAGGATGATTAAAGGATTCCTTCTCCTCAAATGAGTTTTAAGGACTTTTTCTTATTGGACTTGACGATCTTGACATAAAGCATTCCAGTTTTGAAGTTCTAACGGAGATCCCGGCGCAGACGTACTTTCGAAAGACTTAAGATCAATCCCATTTCTATATTATCCGGAACAAGTTGGCCGTAATTATCGATAACTGAGATTAAGAGACTTCCAGGATTGAAGTGGTCTGTTAATATTCTGCATGTGTTTCAAATTATATTTTACATTTTAAGACGATTTGTCATTGTGGTGCGTTGATCCACTTCAAAATTTAAGCTGATTATCTGCATTCAACCATCAGCTCACGTACGTTTCCGTGGCAGATAAAGCCTATGAGGATCATAATAGAAATGCATTTAGAAGCACGAAGTTGTCTCTGGGGTAAGCACGGCTATAGCATAAAAAAGCACTTGGACATGCTGGACACATATGGACAGTCCCTATCATGTGATTGGATTCTACAGTACTATAGAACTGTCATCACATTTCCTGTATAGAGTGTGCAAAATCTCATCCGGCACATATATGTACATAGGTAATTGACGTTCTTGACACATATTTATTTTTCTCTGTTATGTCCATTTCAAATACACTCGCTGTTGACACTCTAGCTTTTTTTGCCAAGCTTTTACTAGGACACGGCAATGTTTCAATCCGCGGAAGGAGAGAATTTCAAAATAGATGCCCGTGCTGTCAATGGTGTATTAAAGTCGATTATTACAACACACATCGGGCAACCCTCGCTTCTGCTGGACGTAAACTAATAGATTGGATTGATTTCAACGCAATGTTTATCAAATAGGCATCCGATGGTGTTGTTTTGTTTATTCAACCGAACAAGAGATTGTCCTCCTTTTACAGGCGGAGAAAGTCAATCCTTTCTGTTCTGCATTGTTTCAAGTGTTGATCCGATTTCCAATCTTTTGTTCACATTAGGAATAATGGCTTCTTGGAACTCATTCAAGGAAGGAAACACTTTCGTCGTAGATTCTCAAGTGTCGGACAAAATGCATGGTCCCACTTATGTATTGTCTCATGTCAATGACCAAATATTACCCGAGTCAAGCTATTTTGTCCATTCTGTGACAAATGTGAAAAAAATCAAGTCTGTAACAGGGTAGGCAGCGCTAATTATTCCACCTGGGCTAATTATTCCAACTTTTTGTAAAAATTCATTGCGCGCGCTACACAAAAGTCATAAAAACATAAAAAATCGAAACGGACCGGGAAAACCCACGTTCATCGCTGGCAAATACCTCCCCGCCAACTTTTCAACTCATCAAAATGACAAAATCAAAACAAATTTTTTTGAAATTTTTGTGACCACCGACTCTTGGACAATGATTTCGTCACTTCCGGAGGTCAGGAATTGTGAAAATTCTGTACCAGGTAACGACACATGACACATCCATATTTTTCTTGATTTCTACTATTCTTCGTAAAACTTGAACCAACTTTTTGAAATTACTTGAAACTTGAACTAACTTACTTTTTTTACTTTTTGTCATCAAATTTCAACTATTTTCATGATTTTGATAAAATTGTCCAAATTTGATTGATAAAAAGAAAGAATGGGCTAATTATTCCAACGACTTTTGGGCTAATTTTTCCATACCTGTCACGTGTTAAAGACAAAATTAGAATAAATCTGACCAGGAAATTCCAATAAATTTTCAAGAACCGGGCTAATTATTCCAACAGTGTTTTTTAGTTACCCCGATTATCCTTGAAAGATGTGGGCTGGAGAAACAAGCCCGCTGACACAGAGAGTATGGAATAATTAGCCCAGGGAGGTGGAATAATTAGCCCGAATTTTGTTTTTTGGTCCTCGCTGCCATGGTTCCATAAAATTATTGTTCTACTGAGGTTAAGGGAGGTTAAAAATTTCTAAAAAATTAATTTTTGGAAAAGGTCGCATACTCGATGAGGCCGAATCGATATTTTCATATAATACGAGATAACGACCGTGTAAACCGCCCGTGTACAGAAGTTGGAATAATTAACCCGGCCTACCCAATTAGTAGATTAGAGCAATTTTATACCCCGTTGTAACAACGGAACGATTTCTCCCGTATGTACAACAGACTGGTCTACAAGACGTGAAAGTGCTCGGCAAGGGAAATAAATTTAAAATCTCTGATTTAATACCCGGAAATTTCGTCACTTCCAGTTCCTGAATTCAAACTACTCCATCAAACTGGACAATAGGACACGAGGGAAATGGAGTCTCACTCTGTACATTACATGCTCTTTCTGGAAATGGGACTAAAGGCGGTGGAGAGCAGAAGAATTATGTCGCGCATTCGGATGGACGTTAATTAATCAAGTGGACTGAAATCTTTGATCGTTAAGCAGCAATCGACTACGACTAGGACGAATACGTCAACAAATAGTGCACTGATTCCATCTCAAACATCAGAGTTCAGTATAATTGTCCTTCACTCCCCACGTTTCCGAATTTCATGAGAAGGTTGTCCCAAGAGTGGCAAGTTTGTAATTTAGTTGTAAACACCCACGTTCGTTGGAGTGGAGAAACCAAGAATGAATTTAAGTATGAAGTTTGTTTGTGACTTTACTCAGAAAATGGAGATTTCCGGATTGGAACTCTTAAAAATGAAGTCGTGTAGGAAGTAGAAACATTGAAAGGGGAGAAAAAAAAGCTCTAAGACCACAACGTTCGGACTAATGTATGACAAAATAAGACAAAACCAAATAGAACGTCACATTCTAAATCAGCGAAAGTCAGCACATGTTTTATGAGTGGGCAAGATACTAACGTTGCTCTTCACCCATTCCCGTTACTCGTTCTATTACAAATTGTATGAATGCATGTCTTTGCTTGGGAAATATTATTTGTGGGAGCTGAATTGAATGAGAGATTATTCGAATTTACCGAAAAAGTCTGGCTTTCCGGAAAAGCATCATAATTTTGACTTCAAAATATTTGGTGACATTACATTTATACTTCCAGTCACACCGATTACCTCGCATACTTTAAACTTGCGAGTCGCCATACGCGCTGATATATTTCAAATATTTTTAGGCCTCCAAGAAATACCATGATGCTACGGGTGGATTTAAAGGTATTAAATAAATTAACAAAATAGGCCGAAATTCAGAAATAAATGCTTGTTGGAAAAATTCTATCCGTTACACACCATCCGACCAAATTTTTAATTTTTAAATTGAGTCCAGAACCTGCAATTTGAGTTGAGTATAACAATACAAATACCCTGTGAGCAGAAATAAATGAACAAATATAAGATAATTTCAAAGTTATATACGTAAAGATAGACATTCTTCGCATAAAATTGACTAGCTTTTCACTTGGCCCAGGGATGAGAAACTTCGGGCGAGGAATTACTTTCTTAAGGCATCCGCCACGGATTCCGGATATCCACAACGAGTCTGCATCCATGAAATATAAAGTAGTCTGCAGAAAGAAGTATCAAAATTTACTGTTATTGCAAATTTTAATAATAAAAAATTATCTCCTTCCCGGCAACTCGCCAAAAAATTAATACACGTTTGCATAGCGAAATGTTTTTGAATGAATGGACTTGTTCTTGCATGATTGCAGATATTGGGACATGAAGTACTGTTTGGACGTCTTGAATATAGTCGTTGGCACTCTTTCATCTCAGTTTCTCCGTTTGTTGACCAGCGAGGTCTGTGTATTGCATCCCTTCGTGTCTCCTTTGTCGAATTTGTCCATTCCATTGCGAATTTTCCTTGGATTTCGGCTTCACTGTTAAAGAAAGGAACTCATGACTAAAAGTGACAGCAATTGTGTAGGAGTGGTGACGTTGGACGACGTCGTTTCACTTTCGGTCTGTCGTTAACTACGAAGTTTATATTATATCAAATTTTCTATTTTGGTAACTTCTACGGTGATGTGTGCCAATTTCAGCCACCATGAAGGCAATGTGCTAATTGTGACCATCTCCTAACTACGTGGGCATGGCTACCAAGAAACCAAGAAACTTGCGCACAAATGGCAGTGGCTGTTATTTGCACACTTTTTGAGGTTATGCAGAAATTATCCCATAAACGACAAGTGTGATAGTTCTCGCCTATCTTAATGCAAATGAACTCCTCCAACGGACGTGTGAAGCGGAGACGGTGTACTAATTTTAGCCAGGGGGAGGAATGTTTTTTCGTGCTACCTCACGATATAAATGGTCGTAATTCGCACACTTTTCCACGGTGGTTGCAATTAGCACAGCTCACCCTATATTTCGTGTTTACACGTGGATCGTGGTATCATGTGGTTTACATGCTACAATAGAAACATAAATTGCAAGCCAAAATTAAGTTCTGCCTTGGAATTCAATAACTAACTCTGCTCAAATGTCAAACCTCCTCAACTACAGAAGCGCAGCGGGGAACTACCTTTTCGTGCATGTTGAAGTTGTTAGGAAATAACAACAATGTATTCTAAGGCTTTAAATTTGTCATTGAAGGATCACTTTCAATGAATAAATCTTCGTTAAGGAAAACATAGGTTGACAGGAAATGTGACTATAAAGAATCTTGCAACACAAGATTACGAATGGGAATGGCACTGACTTTCTGTTCTTTATGATTTTATGTAGTGTTTTTGAGAAGGAAAATCACACTTTTGTTGAGCCCTGAAACCATCACAGGTACGTGTGCGTAAAATATTTCTACTTACCAAGAATACAAAGTTCAAAACTTGGAAGCAACAGTGAAGCCGTATTTAGACTTTTGAGCCACTAAAACCTGCGAGTTCGAACAAGATTAGACGCAGTGCCTTATCACGCATTCTTAGAACAAATGCAACCCTGTGTTCTTTAAACAGCATGAAATTTCCTTTCCAATGATGCATTACTTTAACCAGTACTTAAAAAAGTGACGGAGATATTGCAGTGTGCAATCATGGGAGTCTGCCGTATGTTCACTTATGAGCGGTACTGTATATAATCAAAGAAACCATGTCGGTGTTTTGGAAGACTTTTTCAGCCCTGCTCAAGAGTTCCGACTGCTAACAAACCAAATAGATTCACGAGCCTTGGGCAGTCAAGTTTGAACTTCTTTATCTCTTTAATGTTTCTGGAGGATTTATTCAACAAAGTTAGTTCCACTCATCTATATCTGTTTGTACATGTTAGACGGTGTTGGGAAGATTGTACAATTATTCTTAGAATACAATACATTACCTATTCTTGACATATATACGAGATTCTTTAATTAATTCGATTAACTTTTCTTTTTTTCTCGTGTCAAAATAATGTTGATATATTTGTTCACATTTTTTGTACTTATCACTGGGAAAATTGTTCCCGAATGAAAGTTTCTTCCACTTGCGCTATCGTAAACAAGTAATGAGTCCTACTGGGGTAGGAAAGTCGGGTGCCACGAGGATACCCTTGATGATAAAATACATTGGATGTAGTGTGTTCATAGTGAGTAATACATTCGTCAAAATTAGGTGAGATTAGAAAATAAGTGCACCAATACTAATATTGACCAGTCGATCGCGCACATCAAGGTGGGGACTGCAAACGGAAGATAACCCTTCGTAGAAGAAACTTACTCGGTCACTATTTCCTTGTGAGCTTAACGTTTAATGTTAATTTTGGTGAGTTTCGCCGTCAGTTTGAGTTTCATCTCTTTATTCTGAGTTCCGTATCATGGTCATAAGACGAAATGAAATCCTAGTCCGGCCATGACTAGACGCGTGATCCTCGGAGATTGCAATGAAAATTGTGAGTGCTACCTAATAAAGCTATCTCTTTCCGGAGACACTTCAATTTATTTCAACAGTCCAGCCAAACCATTTTATGAGAAATGCTACAATTTATTCAACAAGTTCATTCTCTTAATTCTCGTTTGCCTTAAAACTCCTTTGCAGAATACAGAAAATTTATAAACGGAATAGTCCTTTTGATGAATTTGAACCCCAAACATATGAATCACGTACACTTGACTTTAGTCTTTACTTCATGACATATTAAAATATGTCTCTCCTTGTTTGCTTGTTTGTTTTCAAGCACGAGCGCACGAACTGATTCCATTTATATATTAGGTTCAAAACATTGGTTACATTAGTTGAAGTGGACTAAAGCTATTGTATTTTCGTCGACAAAAAAAAGCACCGCATTTGACGCACGACAAGTTTAATTAAGTGGAAATCCTTTCCTCAAAATTTACACTTGACTTGAACTACACTGTATTTATTGAGTTCTTCTCCCTGGAGCTAGTTTCACTCTGTTGGTGAAAGTGGTGAAAGTCTTCGCTACTTACTTTCTTTATTCTCTCAGAGAAATGAGACTTTCGAGTTGTGTTGGACATATTTTTTCTTTTGCACTTGACTCTTTGGATTGAGGAGACGGGATGATTAAAGGATTCCGTCTCTTCAAATGAGTTTTAAGGACTTTCTATGATTGGACTTGACCATCTTGACATAAATCGTTCAAGTGTGAAAGTTTTGGCGAAGATATAGGCGCCAACACATTTTTATGTAATACGTAACGCGCGATTAACAGACTTCTATAGTTAAATCAGTAATTAAATGTCTACGGTGTGTTTCAAACTAACATTTACATTTTCAGACAATTTGTCATTGTGGCACGTTGATCCACTCCAAAATTTAAGCTTTATATCAACATTCATGCATCAGCTCACGTTCTCGGTCCAGTGAAAGATAAAGCCAATAGAGAACATAATAGAAAAAATAATTTGAAGCACGAAGTTCACTCTGGAGTACGCACGTCTATAGACTTGAAAAACGAGTGTAATTCTGAAAAAACTTACAAGAAAGGTCCACCAAGTGTTGGTCGAGTTGAGTGTCGAGGGCCCTCTTCCCTCTCTTTGGTAAAAAAAAAATTCAAAATTTCCTTAAAATTCAAAATTTGATTTCCCGGGTCTAAAATTTTGCACAACACCATCGTCTTGGATGGTCTTCAAAGTAGCATAGCTCTCGACACTCAACTCGACCAACACTTGGTGGACCTTCCTTGTTAGGTCCAGTTTAAACCAGATGTCGGCTAAGAGGAGGAGATTGTAAGAAAGTGCTACTTTGTATTTTTTGAGTCGTAGAAACCCAATGACTAATGGACCGATTTTCGTTCAAACCAAATCACCTAATACCCTAGGGTCTTGCACACCATATTTCGGAATCACACAACGGATATATTTGCATGAATTTCTTTTCATTTTAGCGGCATAAAGAATGGATTTTGAACTAGTCTACGTATATTCATCCCTTTGATGTTACACTTTGAATCAGCCATGCTTTTGGACAAGGATCACGTTTATTCCACCCTAAATGCAAAGGCAAATTGGATTCGGTATACTTGTCCAAGGAGGTAATATTTTAGGGAAAGCACAGTATTGCTTCCCACAAATTTTTGAGAATATCCTCCAAAATGGAAAAATTTCCTTTAACCGGGTGCAATAATTCTTGATACGTAGTCATATTCAAAATAAATGAGTGGTTAGCAATTTTTTTGTATTGTCCGAAGCGACTAGTTTCCGTTTAATGTCTTCAGGCTGTAATCAAACATCCAAGAATTGAATTGAATCTAGCCGTGGTTCACCGAATAAGTTTTGTATTCTCCTTTTTTACCACTGTGGTTTTTCTTTTGAAGCTATTCTCCGTAAAGTTTCTCATTTTATTTTCAGCACTATCAAGTTTCGCCTTGGGAAGATCCTTTAAAACAAAAGTACGTAGACCTTTAGTGTCTAAACCTACGGTGCTTTACTTGCTTGTTTGAATTTACGATGACGCAATTTTTTCATCAAAGTACGTGCAGTCGCGTCTTATTATGTGGTAAACTACACACGGGGTGGTCCGAAATCCGAAGATTGAATACTAAAGAACTATGAACAATTTTCTATAGAATCGTTACTTAAAAACTCGTAAGTTGCCATGTAATGGCATAGAGTGAAACATGAAAATCACTTTTCATGTCTCGCACGAGAATTGAATCATATTTAAGCAAGTGGAAATCCTTGCCTGAAAGTTTATGCTTGACAAAAGTAGGCTCAAGCTCTATTACTTACACTTATACTTTGACTACTTTCTCTGGTGAAAATCTCTCGTGTTTGTGTCGTTTGCTTCAAGTAAAAATAAGAGTGTGGGGTACTGAAAATAAATACGCTAGACGGACAGAAGATGGTTAAAGGATTCTTTCAACTTAAATGCGTTTTGTGAAATGTCCAAAAGGTTCAACCGTTCTTCCACTGGATCTACTTTCGTAAAATTCACTTTGTAACATCATGATTAATTCACGGGTTCAAATAACATTCGGTCAGTGCATTTCAGCGCCCAAACGATTAGACTTTGTGGGGTAGAACGTATAAAAAATTTGTTAAGGATGCCTAAGCCAAGAGCATATCAAAACCGCAGCCCACACCATGAATAAAACCTCCCCGAAATTCATAACTCACAATTTTTTATCCATTATTATAACAGAACAAATGATTTTCAAGTTTGAACATCCATCGATGAGAACCACGGATTTTGCTTCAAAATTTAACATTCTACACTCTTGCTAGGTTTTTTCGTTTTCGAAGCAAAATCGGAAGTCTTTTATAGTGAGAGCACGTATTTAAAAAAATAATACTTGCGAATGGCATGTGAAAATCCAATTTGCCAAAAAAAAATATTTTGAGTGACCTTGGGCGAGCAAAATTACATACTTTTTTATTTGAACAGTACGTGCTCACTTAGTAGGGAAGTTGTCGAATTTCTAAATGTCATGTATAGTACTTCTGCCAATTTTAGTAATGGCCGGTATTCATGGTGTTAGTTATCTTGGACCAATGCGATAATATTATATTAAAAAAAATAATATAATTTCATGATAGATAATATCTATTTAGACTTTAATTCTCCTCATAAATTTAGAATTTAACCCCTAAATCGCTGTCGTCACAGATGTTCATGAAAGAGTGAACATGCGGATCTCTGATGATGCGAATATAATATTTTTTGCGTGTGTCACTCAAACGTCAAAATCACATGGGTATGCTGGACATTTCTGGACAATTTCTTTCAGTTGAGTGGATTCTGTATACTACGGAACTGTCATCACATTTTCTGTACAGTTTTGCAAAATCTCATCCGGCACAAATATGTACTGAAATTGATAATCTTGACACATTTATTTCTCACTGTTATAAGTCCGCTTCAAATACACTCGCTGCTGACACTCTTGCTTCTTTTGACAATTTTTTATTAGGACATGACTTGACAATGTTACAATCCGCGGAGGAATAGAATTTCAAAACAGAAGCCCGGTGCATCCAATAGTGTATTAAATTGCTTACTGTCTTTCACATCGGGTAACCCTCTGCTGGAACGTAAAATAATAAATTGGATATCTTTCAACACAATGTTTATCAAATAGGTATCCAATGGTGTTGTTTTGTTTTTTCAACCGAACAGAGATTACCCTCTTTCACAAGAGAGAGAAACCCAATCCTCTTTCTTGTTTCTTCTGCTTTATTTCAAGTGGGGATCCGATTTCCAATCTCTTGGATCACATTAGAAATAATGGCTTCTTGGAACTCATTCAAAGACGGAAATACTTTTGTCGTAGATTCTCAAGTGTCGGACAAAAAGCATGGTCCCGCTTATGTATTTTCCCATGTAAATGACCAAAACTACCTACGCCAACATGTTATGGGAATTTTGTGACAAACGTGAAGCGAATCATGTCTCTGATCTCGATTACGTATTAGTAGATCAGAGCAATTTTCTACCCCGTTTTAATAGTAGAACAATTTCTGCCGTAGCCACAACAGACTTTTCTACATGAAGTGAAAGTACTCGGCAAGGAAAGCAAATGTAAAGAGGAAATGGTTGTTCTACAGTAAAAAATGGGATTATTTCCTTAGAAATATAGTTACTGGGAGAATATGAGGGAATGTAAAGATAAACGTAAACTTCAAGACCGCTTCTCTTGATAATTGGTGTAGCTGACAAAATTAGTTTTTTTGTCAGCTCTACTGAAAGTTAAACACCTTGTGTTCAGCTACGATTATAAATTACAGAACAAGGAATACTCCGAGTAAAGACCGCGCTGGGGCGCGTTAGTGATTTAGTACCCGGATAGTTCGTCATTTGCAGTTCCTGAATTTAAACTACTCCATCAAACTGGACAAGAGAACTTCCGGGAAATTAAGTCTTAGTCTGCACATTACATGGATTTTTAGGAAATGGGACTTACGGCGGTGGAGAGTAGAAAA